>JAHWFP010190831.1:29515-42556 GCA_023313725.1 Lithobius niger
TTCTTTTACACGTATTAGTGCGACGCTGATGGCTTACATGTCTTTTTCTAATATCTGTTCCTTTAGGGCTTTAAGTTTTTTAAGGCTTACATCCGTATTTTATACGCTTAAGCGTTTTTTAATACTAATATAACTAAAGAATGCAGCTGGCTCAAGTTACATTAATTAAGTCACGTTTTTCTAAGGAGGGTTTGTACTGATTGAGTGAACGAAGCGAGCGAAAATCAGCATTTGTCATCGGAAACAGCACTTCATCCTAAATACACGCGAAAAATGTAGTTAGTATTGAAAATGAATGACTTTCTACGTCGGATAAAAAGTCATTGGCCCCAGCACAAAAAATCCAACAGGTTGATACAGAATGCTAACATTACAATTCTGGGGTGACATTAATACGGGAATATCTACAATTTATAGTCCAAAATAGTTGGTTTGTGATCTGAGGTTTATGATCTGAAGCATTAGGAAACGTGCGCACTACAATCTGATCATTTTGGGTGTGATACGTCGGTCAGCAGCATGCAAGTTTCAACAAGAAAGAACCTCGAGCGTCGATCCACAGACACATGCAGAATACAGGCGCCATTACAAATACGGGATGAAACTTACAGGTGAATATTGACGAAACGCGTAGTCATCTAAATCTTATCTAAACCGGTTCGAATCCCATAACTGACCTAGGGACTTGAAAAAAATTTCCAGAATAATAATGTGACTAAATGGGTTAGGGCACGTTTATGCAATGGCTCGCCGTTGAAGCTAGAAGTTAGAAATCATCCGAAATTCCATCATGGCGGATGTTTTAGCTCTGCTGGATTGCAGCGAAAATCTACTGACATAATACTCATTCCGGCAAAAGTAAGGAAGCGAAGGTGAAAATCAATTACTGTAAAAACACGTGCGACAATCCCTTTAAAGTTGACTACAATTGCGATGCACGTCGAAAATCATTGCTACCTTGCAAACAATGTCTGTTCGCGTGATTGCAGCATTGTTGGCGGGCTATAGGTTTGGACTTTTGGACTTTCGTTGTTGAATCCATGTATCAACTAAAAGCGGACAACTTTAAACAAAACGACGATATGTTGTTACCGTAAATCGCCTAATAAACTCCCTGGCTTTGTTAACGCCCACCCCCCAAAAATGCCTTAAGGTCAGATATCGTATATTAGCTTTATTAACGCCCCCCCCCCCTCTCCAATCGTTTTTTTTAGTCATTCGTGAAGTTGACTGAAAGCTTCAAACGTTTAATGAAATCAACGTATTATCCCTTTAAATGTTGGTTGTTCTGCAGCAAAATTAATGAATAGATTCATAAATTTTACGAAATCAACATTTAATTCAACACGATTCACACGATTCACGGCCCCCTCGAAATTGGCAGCCTGATACGATGGAAAGGCGGTTTTAATTCGCAGATGCAAACTTGGCGAGCGAAGTTGAATTGTTTTAAATCGGGCGGCAACAATGCTTGCATGCATGAGCAAATGCAGGAAAATTACTTACAACAATTGGGTGGAGCGTTACCCCGAAGTGAATTGTTTCGAAGGTGATGGAAACAATCACGGAGATGACCTAACAGCAGGGGGCTTGCTTGCGTACTGAATGTTGACTTTCTCAGTGATACGGTTTTTTTAGCATTCAGTAAAACAAAAGTATGAGTCTTTTATGGGACTGGGTGTACTAATGACATATTGCATACGTTATAGACTTTCCTAAGAAGACCAAACACCGGGAGATCTTATGACAGAGAGACAATCACGGAGATTAACTTGCAAAAGGGGGCCGGGAGGGGGGGGGGGGGGGGGGGGGGGAAGATGAGAGACGAGTAAAATTGAAGGATTAGTCTACTAATCAATGAAATATTTCATACGCGATTTACTTTCCTAAGAAGTCTAAACACCGGGGGAGGCTAAGACCGGAAGACTCAATCTACCGTGCAGCATGCACGGGTCCGGCTAGTAGTCAATAATGTCAGTTCAGAAGTGACAGGGAAAATTGTTTCGCGGAAGGAATGATCATATCAAAAACCAAAACTGGTAAAAGAGGCCACCAAGTTCAGAATGGTTCGGCCCTTCAAAGGAGTGATATCAACACACCAAAACATTCGTTAAGTTAATCGCACCGCCTAATAATTCGAAGGTCAAATGAAAACTAGAACATTGCTACTTTCGGTAGCAATGTTCAAGTTTTCATTTAACGTCCAAAGTATTATTCGGTGCGATTAAGTTAGCGAATGTTTTGGTGTGTTGATATCACTCCTTTGATGGGCCGAACCATTCGGAACTTGGCGGCCCCTTTTACCAGTTTTGGTTTTTGATATGATATCAGACCTTTTTTAAGAATTGTGTATTAGACTCAACTCCACTACAGTGCAGATGTGTAATAAAGTGGCACATCAACAAGAAATTGGTTTTCAACAATTTGCTACTACCTTTTGCATGTAGGACGAACCATTCTCAAGTTAGTCACCTCTTTGTAGGTTTTTGGTTGGTTTTAATTTTGTTGTTATTTGTTTATTTCGTTAGTTTTGGTGTGTTGATATCACTCCTTTGAAGGATCGAACCACTCTCAACTTGGTGGCCTCTTCACCAGTTTTTGGCTTTGTTTATTTTGTTTTGTTTTGTTTTTAGAGTTGGTTATTTTTCGAGAATTGGACGTGAATACAATTTGTTTAGCAACGTTGTTTAGATTTATCGTGCTACACTAGTGCGTGTCTAGGCACGCACGTCAGGATAGACGTTGTCATTGTCCGACCTTTGGCCGTCTAACGACAGACGATGCCGACAATACTAACAATGGTTATAACAATATTTTCGTACTTATGCGCCGTCCCACGCTATTCTCGTTACACCCCCAGGCTCCAAACCATGAAAGGGACGCAGTTCGTATTGTAGTACACCCATTCGTCCAATTTCATGGCTGGAAGCCTTCCCGTTAGCTCGGTATCGATGAATAATCACCCTATGGAAATTAACTTGGGGATGAGCGGACTATCTAGCTAGTAACTAGTAATACATTTACAACGTCACTGAGGGTATGATTTTCCATTGAAAGCAGCTTAGCTGGCATTCCTACACGAGTTAATTTTTATCAGGTGGGACATTGGTCTCGATTTCAACACAATTAAAGCTTTTGTACCTCATTATTTTTTCCCCCAAGTACCTGAAACGTGCCCAACTATGCTTCAGGATATAAGACACTGACGCTGTGACGCCGCGCTACAATGGTTTACAACCTCGACAATTGAATTGATGTCATGTTTGTTGTGATATTTGTTGCCTAACTTAGCGCGACACACTAGAGGGAAAAATAATAATGCGGTACAAAAGCTTAAATTGTGTTGAAATCGAGAGCAATGACCCACCTGACAAAAATTAACTCGTGTAGGAATGCCAGCTAAGCTGCTTTCAATGTAAAATCTGACCCTCAATAACGTTGCAAATGTGTTACTATTAGTTACTACCTAGCTAACTAGTTAGTCCGTTCATCCCCATGTTAAAACCCTTATGATGATTATTCATCGATACAGTGATACCGGAAGGACGAAATGGACGAAATTGGACGAATGGGTGCAGTACAATACGAACAGCGTACCTTTTATGGTTTGGAGCCTGGGGGTGTAACGAGGATGGTGTGGGAGGGCGCGTAAGTACGAAATTATTGTTATAACCATTAGTATTGTCGGCATCGTCTGTCATTGGACGGCCAAAGTTCGAACAATGACAACGTGCATACTGACGTGCGTGCCTAGACACACACTAGTGTATCACGATAAATCTAAACAACGTTGCCAAAGAAATTGTATTCACGTCTAATTCACGAAAAATAAACAAACTGTAAAAAAAGCAAAATAAGCAAAGCCAAAACCTGGTAAAGAGGCCACCAAGTTGAGAGTGGTGCGACCCTCAAAGGTGTGATATCAACACACCAACACTAAAAAAATAAAACAAATTTTTTTTTAACTTTTATAAAACAAATAAACAAAATTAAAACCAAACCAAAACCAATAAAGCGATGACTAAGTTGAGAATGGTTCGGCCTATAGGCAAAAAGGAGTAGCAAATTTTTGAAAACCAATTTCTTGTTGACGTGCCACTTTATTACACAATACACATCTGCACGGTAGTGGAGTTGAGTCAATACACAATATAAAAAAAAGGAGTGATATCATATCAAAAACCAAAACTGGTAAAATAGGCCGCCAAGTTCCGAATGGTTCGGCCCTTCAAAGGAGTGACATCAACGCACCAAAACATTCGCCAACTTAATCGCAACAAATAATACTTTGGATGTTAACTGAAAACTTGAACATTGCCACCGAAAGTAACGGTGTTCTAGTTTTCATTTAACCTTCGAATTATTAAGCGGTGCGATTAACTTGGCGAATGTTTTGGTGTGTTGATATCACTCCTTTGAAGGGCCCAACCATTCGGAACTTGGCGACCCCTTTTACCAGTTTTGGTTTTTGATATGATAAAAACAGTACAGCAACTTACGCAAACGACGTCGTTATATTCTTGATCACATTATGCAACTTCAATTTCGAAATATTTGTGGGTTGTTTAGTTATAAAACCTGACCGACACTAACGGTGGAGATTTCCAGTTGAGGTCTAAACACGACCGGGAGTAATGTAAGCCCTGGCCTAGCTAGACATCGACCTCAGGACTAAGCTTCGGACCAAATTTACTGGTGATTCCAATGCTAGTCTAAGTTGGGGACTTACTAGTACAGTACTAGCTAGACCCCGACCTTTGGCCTAAAGTAGTACTGGGTAATCTTGGCGATTTCCATGTTGAGGTCTAGCTGGTACAGTACTCCGATTGGTTAATACCCTTCAAGTGACGTCATATCACCTGTAAACAGTACCAACGCGTTTGGCTTCTCCAAGATACGTCGAGATTCGTGTATCAAATTGTTTTCAAGCAAATTTCGGTGATTTTTCTTATTCGGTTTTCAGGATAGCAGTTTTCGTAAAAACTTAATTGTCACTGAATCAGTTTTTAAAAATATTTTCTTCCCAAATTTATCAGATATCAGTTTAAAATTACATGAACAGGCCCGTAGCTAGCCATTGACGATTGGGGGTTGGGTTAAGGATATATTTTGGACGTCTAGGCTATATAATGAATGCCAATGAACTGCTGTGTGCAAGTATGGCAGTAGGGGAGAAATATGTCAAGAGTTGAAAAATAGTGAAATCTTTGGTCAGTTTTATCCTAAACGACCTAGAGGGAATTACTGCAAAAAACTTGCACATTTTAAAGCAACAACATGTTTCAGTTTTTCAAAAATGAAAAAATATGGGAAAAAATGGCGAAACCTTTCACTCAGTTTTGTTCAAAACAATTTGAGTTATTATTGGAGAAAAGCTTTTAAATATAATATGAAATCGACATGCTCCATTTTAATTTTTTCTCCCTTGATTCAGGGATGTTAGGTAAATGTTTCTCTCATTTAGTGTCTTTTGGGTCACTTTTGTCCTTTAATTTGAGATCTTATGAACTCTTATTGTCAAATTGTACCTTCGAATATTTTTGAAATTTTTAACAAGTTTGTTGTATAAAAAATGGAATTTTTTTCTGCATTAATACAAATGTAGGTTAACAGAAAAAGGACTACAGCAAATCAAACGGCCAACTCAATTTTAAACTCAGTTTTTAATTTTGCCAGCAATGGCAGAATGGGCTAGCAGACGAACTAATAAATGAAATTTGTGACATTTCACAACTTCAGACAGCGAAAACTTGGCAGAAATCGTTTACTAAGTTTTGTTTTATGCAGTTTTCTTAGCGTTTCTGCCTTACTTAGGAAAGTTTTTAAATCCTGGCAGTGATGTTGTGTTGGAATATTAATATATCAGTAACTCCCCCCCCCCCCCCTCCGAAATACCAGTTAGGAGTTACTCCTTACAGAACCGCCTTCTTGGCACTGTTTAACAGAGAAAGGCTACATGAAGTAAAACAGCCAACTCTATTTTTAGTTTTGCCAACTGTGTGTGATTTTGGCGAAGTTAATTCTTATCAAGACTTTTAACTTGGCGGAGATACAGTTTAAATCATATTTTATTTTTAGTTTCTACATTATCTATGATATTTTTAAGCCACGGTGGTGATGGGCTAACAGGCAAACAAAACGGCTCTTTTCCAGCTAGGCACAGCATAGCTCTGAGTTCGCATACTAGTCTGGTAGCAGGGCCAAAAACCTGGAAGTAAGGTCCGCCCAATGTTTTATGATGTTTTGTGTTTCTTCAAGACATACTTAATGAAACTCTGCAGGATGCCACTTTGTCACCCTTGAGCAAATTAAAATATCCAAGATGGCTGAAAAATTATATATCGGCCATATCTTTGCATATAGAACAGACAGGCTAATAATTTTGGTGTCTAATACTATGTTTTCAGGGTCAGGAAATACTAATAACGGATTGACTTGTTGATAAAATATATAGGGACTGGTATCACAGTCACGTTCGATTTTTTGCTCATTTTCAACTTTCAACTGCTATTCTGACGCGTTTCTAATTGAGGTGGACGACTCCAATTCGATTTATTCGAAGGAAGATATTCCCAGGGACGTTTTTATGGGGGGGGGGGGGGGGGGGTGGTTAACAATGTTTGACCTGTTGGCAAATTAGTCGGCAAAATTACATAATTTTTGGCCAGTCGGCAAATCAGTCAGAAAAATTGTATAATTTTTTGGCTAGATGGAAAATCATGTCGCTAAATTTCTGGTCTTCCTGACGTCTCTGGACATTCCGACCTTTCGAGTGAGCCTAATTGGAGTCATCCACCTAAATAACGTCAGAATAGCAGTTGAAATTTGAAAGTCGAACAGTGACTGTGATACCAGCCCCTAGTAAAAAGGCGTAGCTCGGTCCCTAACAATGACAAACCCATTTATTTACCCTTGATGCAAAGAAGACAGTCCCACCTTACGAATGAATATAATTGGGGTCTTACACCTAAATTAGAAACGGCAGAATAGCAGTTGAAAGTTGAAAATGAGCGAAAAATCGAACGGTAACTGTGATACCAGCCCCTAAAAAAAACCAAAGTGTTACGCTAAACAGAAGTGTTACAAAAGCTAATAGAAAAAAAAAGCTTCTGAAACGTTGCTTTCAAACTGACCGAAGGATGATAATGATTAAACAGTATTCATGGAAACGGAACTTGGCAGTGAAGTTTTGGCCGAGCTTGGCAACTCGACAACTTGAATTTGCCAACTGCATTGTACGTCTTCTTGGACGGTTGGGGGGGGGGGGAGGTTCCCCCCATCCCCGTGGTTGCTATGCCCCGGTACGAATTAGTTATGTTAATATGTTAATACTTCGAAACCCTAAACCAATTCATATTATACGAACTGAAAATTATGTATCTCTATTGGAGAAAGGGAAAGTTATCATCTCCTAATGACCTGACGACAACCAGAGGGACACTTGAGTTGATCTGGTGGGGAAATGTACCCCTGAAATCACACTTCATACCAATACTCACGTCGTGCAGTGAAGCATCGCTTTCGAAAGACGTGCTTAAACCTCAACTTAGACCATGGTGTGCCTGGGTCTAAATTTTATCCTTAGTCCCAGGCCTAACTTGCTTATTAACCCGAGGATTACCGCTAAACCTGATTGGAAATCACCGATTTTTTCAGCATGGGACTAACGGCGCCGTATTAAGTAAGGCTGCAGCTTAGGGGCTCTACATTTCTTAGCCCTCAACTTAGTTCGCATTGGGAATCGCCGGATATTCATGATACCAAACTTACGCCCGAGATTAACTGTAGACCTCAACTGGAAATCCCCACCGTAAAAGCTAAGTTTAAAGTAAAGCTAGAGGGCCCTATCTGAATGGTTGCAGTTAAGACAGTGCACTCAAACCGAGATCTTTTGTGAAGCCATCTTTTTTAACCACATTCATTGCTACACATGGACATAGAATATTTAAAAAAAAAATAGGAGTCTGCTAAAGAAATGCAGTGCTTCGTTCTTACCAGAATGTTTCAGACGGGCAATTTGCTAAGTTAACTCGTTGAACACAACGTAATCGTGTCTGTGTGCTGGCCAGAACATACAATTAAAGCCGGAGTTTCCGCTTTCCACATCTCTTCTGCTGGATTTTGACCTTTCAACGTTCACTGATACAGGACCAAAGGGACCATCTATGCAAGTCAGCAACAGCAGCTACGATTGTCTGAGATAATTTAATGAGATAGCGAAGAAATGGGATCCGGTTTTATCAACGATTGGACATTTTGCTACAACTGTCCGTATACTGCAATCATGGTTAAAAGCTTGAATTGAATTGATGGAAATCTTATAAAAGAATATTCTTTGATATAAAATAAATACCGAACAACGTATGTGCTTGATTTTTCAATGAAAACATTTTTTGGGAGGGGGGAAGGAGGGTGAAATTTATGGCAGACCACTGGGCAAAGATCTTGTGGTTAAAGGGATTAGAGCAGAAACTGAAAGGAATTTTCTTTGGATTCAAGCTGAACGATGCACGCAGATGGTTTTGTGACGAAAGCACTTCTTAGGCAAAGTCGGATTTTGGTAGTTTGTGACGGTTTAAGGTACTCGTGACACAAATGGGTGGCGTGGAGGGGGGAGGAACGGGAGGTGCGATAAGTCACTTTTCCAACACTGACAATCGAGAAAATAAAATAGTTCTTAAAAATTGTTAATAAAATGAAATATTTATATACAATTTGTATTATTTTTGTAGAAGCTTTTCAGCTTACTGTCTAGCTACAGCTGAAAGTAAATACGGATGCAAACTTATTTACGTTGCCTTTTGAATTTACGTCTCTGGACGAAGAGGGACAATTTTGCTAGGAAATACCTGGGATCTTTTACATGTCACAATCGACATGAGCACCAACGGATTTCCGGGGCCCTTCTTCTCGATTGCATAGCGGTGAGTTGTGGTAATGAAGCAATATTGCAGAGGAAGATGCTAAGCGACGGAGGTATGTTCAGCAGTATAAATAGTCGTTAGAGCACGATTTTGGGACGTAGAGTTAAAGTGAGACTATCACCGATTTATATCTGCAGAATCTGCGAACATCTAGCGCTATCTAGCACCTGCTTCCATCTAGCGAAGGAATGCACAACGCCGTTTATTTTAATGAAAAAAACTACGTGCTTCCTCTATTATTGAGTAAAAATTTGGGGCAAGGTGTAGACGTTAACATTATAATTTCCTCTAGCTGGCGTCACGGTATTATCGTACGGTTTTCAAACGGTGATAGTGCCACTTTAAGGATGTACTACAGTATCGACCGATCTTGAGAGAGAAAAAAAAGCATATGCGACTACATTGTACAGTATGGCCGGCGAAAGCACTGCTGATATGGTTGATTTGTACCGTTGCTGCTTTCTATTGCCGAGGGCGTTAGTTACAACCCAGGAGGATGCCAACTGAGCTGCTATCTCTCTTAACATTAAAACGCTTTCCGGCTACACGAACGTATTGGTGTATTTACATTTTTTACTCTAAAAGTTCTTGAGTGGCAGTGTGAATGCTTATAAAGGAACTTACAATTGGCTTTAAAGCTATAATAAAAATTAGTCGTGGAAAGCTATGTAAAATTAAAGTTATTATTTTGAAGTTGCCACTAGCTCGTCAATAGATGTTGCAATTCATAATAATAATAATATAATTTTGTTGTGACAGCAACGGGTCTGGCAAGGACTGTCGCTAACAGCCAGCTGCAATTAAAAATGATTTTAAAAGTTGTATACAATATAACGAAAATAAAATATGGTCAGGGAATTTGTTGGACGTGGACCGGGGGCACGAATGCCTTACCACCTAGGTTAGACCTGCCAGAGACTCTAAGGTCCACGATGGCGTCGCCAAACGTGCAGAACAAGGGAAATGGTGGGAAAATGGACCATAAACAACGACACTTAGGACCTATATGACAAAAAGGTAAGAGTGTTATAAAATACTTAAAAACTAATGCAGTGACGTAGGTATTTGTCGTATGGCATCACCAACTGGAGATGGAAAAAGCAAAATACAATAGGAAAGTTAAAATTAGGATATGATAATAAACAAGTAATAGATAGATAAATGTGCTGTGCGTGCCCAGTCAGGGAACAGAAGATGTGAAAGCTGCCGACACCACAACCAAATCCAGAAGCGGAGGTCCTTTTAAGGAAGTACATGACTGAAGTTAGGAGGCCCTTTTAAGAAATTTAACCAACGGTTCAGTCCTCTGCTTATGGTGGAACCCCATTTCAGTGTCTATACATAATGTCTATACATACTGTCTATACATACTGTTTCAGAACTCAGGGCATTCCATGTGGGGACAACACGAACGCAAAAAAATTTCTACAATCAATACGTCAGCTTGGTACAGCCAGTTTCCATGGGTGACCTCGTGTGTAATGTAAACCTGGTCGAAAAATGGGAGGTCCACCTTAATAAGGCCACGCAGGATTTTATATGTAAAAATAAGATAAAACTTCAGTCTTTCAATAAGGTTTAAGTTACGGAAACCTGGGAGTCCTCGCGTGAATTTTTGCTGAAAGGACTTGAAAGGACTCGATTTGATAATATCCTTAAGCAGGTATGGCGGCTGCACAGGTGTGGCATACTCCAGCAATGCACGCACGGAAACGTTAAACGCCCAAACCTTAGTAGAAATGTTTCCAGATAACATCGGTTTACTACCGCCAATCGACGAAAAGCCGACGCGCTCATTTTACGGCAATGGAGAAAAGACTGTAGGTTTTTTTGTAAGCCAAATGTCAAGGTTTTTTTTATCTCGCTAACTGTTGGAAAAAATACATTATCAAGATTATACTGATAATCAAAATTTCCTGTGCCAACCTTAAACGTATAACACTGCTGTATAGATAGAGGTAATTTACGTATAAAAACTGTGCTCTAACGACTGTCTGTACTGCCAAACATAACTCTGTCGCTTAGCAACTTCCTCGGCAACGTTGCTTCATGGCCACAACCCACCGCTATGCTGCCGAGAAGAAGGGCCCCAGAAATCCGCTCGTGCTCATATCGACTGTGGCATGTAAAAGATCCTAGGTATTTCTTAGAAAGTTGTCCCTCTCCGTCCCAAGACATTTAGGTTTGAAAGACAACGTAAATAAGTTTGCATAATGTTATTTACTTCCACCTGTAGTTAGACATTAAGCTGAAAAGCCACTACAAATATAATACAAATTATACACAAATATTTCATTTTATTAACAATTTTTAAGAATTACTTTATTTTCTCGAATGTCAGTGTTGGAAAAATTACTTGATCGCACATCCCGTCCCTCCACCACTCCCCCCCCCATTTGCATCTCGCATGTCTTAAATGGGCCTTACCAACTTAAAATCCGACGTTGCCCAAAAAGTGCTTTCGTCACAAAACCATCGTTCAGCTTGAATCAAAAGAAAATTCCTCTCATTTCCGTTCTATTCCCTCTAACCCATAGGATCTTTGCCCAGTGCTCTGGGGGGGGGCCCCCATCCAAAAACAAAATGCTTTCATCGAAAAATCAAGTACGTACCATCGTTCGGTGTTATTTTATTTAAAATAATATTCTTTTCGGATTTCATCAATTCGATTCATTTTTTTTAACCGTGACTGTGGTATAAATGAACAGTTGGAGCAAAATGTCAAATCGTTGAATTAAAACCAGATCCTGCTTGCTTCGCTCTCTCACTTAATTATCATACCTAGTCGTGGCTGCTGTTGCTAGCCGGCATACCGGAAGGCCTGTTAGTTCCTTTTTCAGTGAACTTGAAAGGAGAAAATTCAAGCGAACGGATGTAGAAAGCGGAAACCCCGGCTCTAATCGAGTGTTATGGCAAGCACCAAGACACGATTACGATGCGTTCAACGAGTTAACCTAGCAAATTGCCCGTCTACAACATTCTGGTAAGAACGAAGCACTACATTTTTTTAGCAACACACTACTTTAAAAAAAAATGTTCTATATCCATACGTATAAATGAATGTAGTTAAATAAGATGGCTTCATAAAAGGTCTCGGTTGGAGTGCACTGTCTAATGGCAACCTTTTAGAGGGTCGTTTAGGTTTTATAACTAAAGTAGCAGTTGTGCCCGGTTTCTCCCGGGGTTTTGTGTTGCCAGTGGTTGTTTCCCCCTTTTCGGTTGAGATGACCTGAATGTGACAGGCAATTTTCTTCCTTTAACACTCCCCTTTTCGTTCCATCCTCTCCTTTCCCTCTCCCAACCCATTTTCCTTCCATCCTCTTCCTCCCCTCTCCCGACCCCTTTCCTTCCATCCTCTCCCTCCCTCTTTCCTTCCATCCTCTTACTCCCCTCGCCAGATTTTGTAAACACGGAATCGGTCTCCACCCAACACCACCCCCAAAACCGTACCTTTTAGGTAAGTTCAGTTAAAGCCTAATGGTAACAGACGCACTGTCCCACACACGGGCATTTCCCGTTGACCCCCCCCCCTCCCACTCCCACTTTATTGCTTTGGCTTCAGCGATCCGTACAGTGCGAAAAATAACTGTTCTTCGTTCATGACGAAATTTAACAATTGGCGCTGAGCAAGTCCTTCGTGCGTGTTGTCATTTAGGACTTGTTGCTGAGATGACCGCCCAAGCAAATAATTGTTAGTCGGTGCAACAATTTGCCAAATTCAACTTCTTTTCAAGGCAACAATGAACCAGTTTCAACTTTTAGCTGAAGAATTGACACACTCACCGTTTTCATTGTACGCTTCTTCTTGTCGTCGTTTTTGCTAAGAGACTTTACCTTTTAATGGACGACAACACGAAAAATATTTTTTAATTGAAGTTGCGCAATGTGTTCAAGAATACGACGACGTCGTTTGTACGAGTTGCTGTACTGTTCTTGCTTAGGCTTTGTTACCAAGTTAATGATGCAACACAAGCTGAGGAGATGGAAATTAGATTATTAGATGCTTAGTTGTTTCAGTTATTAAGAAGAACAAATCGCAATAAAGTGCAAAAACAAAACAAACAAAAAACAAGTCACGTTTCGAGCCACGTTGGCACATATTCAAAATTCGAAGCTT
>JAHWFP010190832.1:0-15075 GCA_023313725.1 Lithobius niger
TTTTAAGCCAACTTTTCATGAACCTGTTTCTTGTTCCAGGGCACCATTCGAGTGTTTTGCCGTGTCCGTCCGTTACTTAAACATGAAAGCGACCTTAATCCAGCTGGTTGTCTTGGATTTCCGGATTCTGAAAGGCGCACAGTTGTACTTACTCAAAGCAGTAAAGACCCATCTGTGTTAAATGAGGTAAGGGATGTTTGTGATACAAATGATTGATTTGGTGCTAGAAAATATTTAAAAATATTTATACTTTTTGTCCCCAAATTTTGGCAGGAGTAGGGCTGGTACTTTCCGGTTTTTTAGTTATCCGTTTAACCGGTTTTTTTTCCCGGTCGGTTACACGAAAACCGTTTTTCTGTTTTCAGCAAAAAATACAGCCAAAAAAATGTCACCCCTGTGTAATACATTATTAAAAAACAAAGCTAAAAAAAAATTGATTTAGGCTTTGGTAAGACAAGCCAATTATTGACTACATGTTGCATTTTAGGATTTAAACTAGAAGAAAGTTGACGTTGATAAATTTAAGCATTTACTTTATCAAGAATTTTGACTTTATGTAGATTTAAAATTTCTACAAGATGTCAAATTTTACATCTTAACGACAACGTAAGCCAAAAACAAAACAACAAAATTTAACACGTTTTCGTTAATGTGCCATTCATTTCAAATTATGAGCCAGAAAAATTAGCATGTTTGCGTTTTCGGGTCGCAACGCATTTCGTTTATGTGTTATGACGCCGCTTCCCTGCCATTCGCGCTAGGTAAGTCCACTTTTCCACGACGCGGGGAGGGTACATGCTGGCCAGCTTGTCTTTAACTGCCTCGTGTACGCGCTGGCGATCAGCAGTTTGTTTCAAAGAAAGTAAGCAGCTTCGATAGGACAAGCCCATGCGGATTATTTGTAAATAAGCTGCCCCCTACCCACCCCGGTTTTCTACTTTCACTGATTTTGAGTATTTGGATTAGTAAGCCTAAATGATGACACTTGGCTATTTTTGGCTTGTTCATTGCGGGTTTTGAATGGTGCCCGCAGCAAACGTTTTTCGGATATGGGTTTTATAATCCGTGTAACCGAACGTTGATTGGTTTCCGGTTAACCGTGTAACCGATCCCAGCCCTAGGTAGGAGTTAAATTTTTGAGTTATTGTCTGCTTAAAACAGGAAAAAATCCTTGTTCCATCACATCATTGTACCCAATGCCAGCCAGATCATGGTCTGCTGACAGTAGATTACAGTACACAAGAGAAGCACTATACAGGGTACCATGTGGTGACTGTAGTGCAGTTTCTGTTGGTGAGACACGCACAAGAATTCGCTGCCATGTTAAGCAGCACATGGCGGACAACAGAAGTAGAACGATAGCAAACTGCATTGCAGTGCACCACATGGAATCGCACCACAACGTCAACTGGGAAGGCACTGAAACCCTCCTTGAGTCTAACTCAGAGATGTGCATTAGAGGAGCCTGGAGTCCCTCACTATTCAGCACCACATCCGAGAGAAGGTTGAACTGATGAATATCCAGGGACCATCCAATCCCGGAATACAGTTATAGCAGTATCGATATTGGCAACATTCGCAGAAATATCGCTAACTCTGGAACCGTTCGAGATTGTGACATGCGGTTCGCGGCGATTTGCTCAGGAAATCACTGAGGATCTTCCTAGCTGTTTTAACTGTGGGTTACTATTTAAATATTTTTTATTTTAATAATTATTGAACTTTTTCAGAAAACTACACCTTTTACGAAAAATTGGGATACAATTCTGGATATCGGTACCGGTACGGGCAAAATTTTGAAAACTGGATCGGTATCGGATCGGTAAAGTAGGTATCGGTGCAGCCTTAGTAATTACCCATGCAAAAGTATCAATTTTCTTGCTATGTGTTTGCCTTTTTTTAAGGCCTATTTGTGGTCTTGAAAAAATTCCAAGAATAATTTAACCCTTTCGCTGATGACGTCCTTGAAAACCGACATACAGTGTTCGGGCCAAAGAGTAGATCTACACGCGCGACGTAAGCTTTCTGAGGGGCCCCAGAAACCTCGAGCAAAGCGAACTGCAACATCCCAGTGGTAACCGAGAGGATGCAGGCTAGACACCCACTGCCGACTCAACTATCACATGTGACTTGAAAAAAGAGACCAGGAATAAATCGATCACAATTGTAACGCTCAAATTCAAAAACAAAAATACTCTCAGTACAGTATTTTGCGAATTTTCGATAGGCCTAATAGTCCGAGTGGTGTTAATTTCGGTCTATCTTCTTCAGGCTTCCTTTCTTGTACTTGCTAATGTTTTACATTGCCATGAGTGCTAGTGTTTTTGAAAATGCGTGGAAACCGTTGCCCACTGTGCTTCTCGCATGTCGTCTGCTCAACGCTAGCACTCCTGTCGTTGCAAAAACAGAAGCAAGTACAAGAAAGGAAGCCTGAAGAAGATAGACCGAAATTAACACCACTCGGACTATCAGGCCTATCAAAAATTCGCAAAATACCGTACTGAGAGTATTTTTGTTTTTGAATTTGAGCGTTACAATTGTGATCGATTGATTCCGAACATTCAAAGTAGAAGATGGTTCATTTTTTCGCTGAGACCAGGAATAATTGGATAGTGAAAGGGTTAAGCTATACTGTAGCCCTGAAAGTATGTAGTAAATTTCAAACAATTAGGAAAAACAATGAAATGGCGTATTCACATTTCATACGTTAAAATTGGTTAGTTTTTAGCTAAAATGCCGTAATTCTTGTATTTAATGCCCATTGGGTAATGCAGTTAAACTGGCTAAATTTGGTGGTAGGCGTTAATAAAGCGTTAGCCATTATGTGATCTAGATTCACTCTAGAAAAAAATACTGCCTTTATTCTCATTTATTCCTTAATTTAGGTTATTAGCTCGTCACTCCTCCAATATTCAACGACCGTTAAAACTTAAAACCAAACAATTTCTAATCACAGAAATGTTCGTATCGAATGTGATTGAAGGTTGTTAACTATTTATTAATGCCTGTGAAAGTTTGTGCCGCCATTTTCTGGGTGTCAATGTGAAGTTAGCATCATTTCTGCCAGGAGAGAGTGCGTGTATGGAAAATGTTCCATGGCGTCCCGGTAATCAACCTGAAGTGTCCCGGTAACTTGCCCGAAGCGTCCCAGCTTCATGCAGTAGTTACCATTTTAACGTCAATTTTCTCCGTTGACCATCCCTCTGGTCCCCCAACCGTCCCGGTAACAAACTTCAGATTAACTTCCAGAAAATAGTGGCACAAATTTGTGCGGATCTTTACAATTGTGAGTCGTGTTGCATAAAAAGTTGAGTTCGTTTAAAAAAACTTATGACGCCTTTAGTTAATTTTGACAATTTAACGGCTGGGCTTTAATTTGACTGTTTTGTGATTTTGACCTGAAGGCATTTTAGGAGGGTACCTTCATACGGTGTTCAATACACTACTGTACTTACTTTTTCGAAATAACTACTTTCCAGTATTGATGGATAAAATAAAAATGTTGAACAGCGTACATTCGAGAACCAAAGAATTTATGTATTTACCGTACACAAGGTGCAAACTTAGAATAATAAAAAAAAAAAAACATGACTGACAACAGAAACTAAATATAAGGGATGAGGAGGAACACGTGTGGGACAACCATAGCCCTAGGGCAAGGAAATTAGGGCAGCACATTGCCCTCAGAATCTTGTAGGACAGCCATCCCCTGGACATGATCGTGGGCACGCTGCCGCAGAGACCTCAGGTCCGTTGGTGACCTCAACTCACACCAACCACCAAGTGCAAGCAGACCTTTAGCAACCGTGCCTCCAAGTCCGCTGCCCCAACCTTCGGGACCACCCTTACACGCTTTCACCAGCCTATTGTCAGATGCAAGAATAGCTCCCCAAAGGTTAGCCTGCTTCAATAAAACCATGAGGTCGAGCGTGAACATCTTGCTATCCCGGCAAGCTTGATGATTGTGACTTGCCGAGGTAAGTGCTGAACTCTCTTGATAGCTCCATGGTAGACAATGGCAAGCTCTTTTCGCAGTTGCTTTTCGGACGTTGAGACAAGTATCCATGCTATACAGGCCAGTTGCAAGGGTTTTCAGAAGCTGTAGTTTGCATTCTTCAGAAGCAAAACTGAAAGTGTTGAGCATGGTGTTGGCCGCCCTGCAGAATTCTCTCCGGACCTTTCTTAGGTGGCCATCGTCCGAAAGGTCAGCTGCAAGCTCCACGCCAAGATAGCGGAAGCTAGTCACCCACGACAGTGTGTGGTTATTCATTATCTGTTTGGCCTAATTTCTTTTTTTTTTTCCAGAGTACTGCTAGCACATGTAGCAATGCTGGAAGCCATAACCACACCAAAAGTCACGATTTTACCTTTGATAGAGTGTTTGCCCCCAATGCGTTGCAGAGCGAAGTTTTTCACGAAATATCACAACTTGTGCAGGTTAGTGAAGCGGAAGGTGTCTGTGTGGAGAGTGTTTAGTGACATTAGGCTGAACCTTGACTTTCATCATATTCTATAAAGTTTTTACTGTTTCTATATGATTTTGAGGTGCCGAATCCAAATCCGCCAAGTGCCACTCTATAAACCTTGGGGGAAATGCACAATCTTTCATTAGTTACCACATAGCCATGGGGGCGCTGGCACTATGACGTTCCTAATTTTGGTGGATGACTCCAGTTAGGCTCACTGGAAATTATAAGGTGGACCCTCAAATTGTACTTTGAAGTGGTAATTACTTCAGAAGAAAAACAATTAAGGCTGTGCAATGCAACTTTCCCCGATACTGGTTCGATACCGGTGATCGTTTACCCAGTTCCGATCCCAGTACCGGTACTATTGCTCATGTGCCGAGACTGACGATTCAGATACCAAGCCGGTGCCATTTCCGATGTCAAACAATAAATTAAACAATACAGAACGTGTTGATACGTCTATAATTTAATGGTGTGACAAACAACACTTTTACAAAGGAATTGTTCGCTAAACATTTTATAGATCATGTAATTTTTTTTTTCAGTGTTTACTGTAAACATTTTATACTTACATGCTTATCATTTACTGACTTAGGTTCTATTCTAAATAAGTTCAAAATATTGTATTAACCATCTTGCGGCTGAGTGACGATATATCGTCGTCCAATTCCACTGCAAAAAAGCCCAAACGACGATATATCGTTCACCCAGTTCTACGCTCTGTTGAAAAAAAATTCTATTGCGTACTTGTTGATTGAATTATGTATTTTGGAACGTACATTTTCGGTTTATTTCGATTAATTTAATTCAAAATTATCTTATTACCTTAAGTCGATGTTATTGTTGGCATTGTCGCCAAAATGGATGTGAAATTGCGATTTGTTTGCTGAAGATAGCCTCTGGTTCAAACAATCTTATCTCCAGAACAATGCAACGCTCAGCCGCCTTCTTGGTCGTGATCAAGGGTGGGGAATCCCAATTTTTCCGGCCAGCGCAAAATTACGTCAACTCCTACGTTACTGCCTGTATTCCTCGAATGAAATGTGCCGTTTGAACGGCCTTTGTTCAAACTCTTCGCCCATCGCGAGCTATCTCGAGCGCTGATTGGTTCGTTCGCGGTACTTGACCCTTTGGCCGTTCACGCGTAGAGTCAAGGTCGCATCCATCGGCGCTAGCTGGAGCGCGTTCGCTTGCAGGCAGCTGGTTACAATGTCATCCTTTGACGATGTGGTAGTGAGCTTTTTTTTTTTTAACAGGATGCATAACTGAGCAAACGACAAGTCGTCGTTTAGGCTCCTTCGTAGACGTTTTAAGACTACACTATTTCGTCGCTTAGGCCTAAATGGGTTAAAAACATTGGAATAGCAGTGTTGGAATGACCTTTACTTGAAGACATTCCAAGGCAAGACCAAGGACTCAGAATGATTCTATACAAAAAATGTGTCCCTATTTTCACTTTCCTCAAAAACTCTAACCTTTTAACCCTACTCAAGCCAGCCGAAGAAAAGGAATACCTGTTGGCCAGAACCAGCCATTTTTTTGAGCATTAAAAACTTGTGATGCGTCGGGATGAAAATTGTTGTTTTCAGTTTTCACTTTGTTTCCTTAAATTGAACGATCAGCAAAATAAGACTTATGTTTTAGTCTTCTGTACAGCCGTACCGGCTGAGAAGACTATTGCAACGACTTTGTCCGTCCGTCGCCTTTTTCAACTTCGCAACGATACCAGATATTGACGACCGCGGTTTACAACGTTAGATTCAGAGTGAAAAGTTAGTCAAATAATATGGCAAATTGAAACATCGTTACTTCAAGTAAAGTTGAAGTAGCGTTGAAGTGGTATAAAAATACTATTGTAACTAATGACTATCAAGGAGAACATACCAGTTCACTAGCATTAAATTTCGAACAACATTTATTTTTAAAACATGAAACTCGCATTGGGATATATACAATTCTTTAAAACGGTGCGTTCAACGCTTAACAGCATAATATTGGCCTACTCGAATGAATTCTCGTAATTGTTCAAATCTGCACAACACTTGCCTGAAATTGTTGGAGTACTCGTAGTAACATGGTCAACTGAAGACACAAATGCGTCCATAAACAACAGATGGTTTGCGGTTCGATTCCTCGTACACAAATACAAAATAACTAGCCAAATTTGGACGGAGCGACAAGACAGCTGTGCTAGAGTTGTACATCAGTCATGGCACACCAGCGCAATATCAAGCTTGACAGAAGAATGAACGCATCCAGTTGAGAACTTGACGTCGCCACAACGTCCCGATCACTGGCCAGAATTGTTGTTGATGCCGACGGCGGTTTTTTATATGCTGGCCAGCCAAGACGCCGTATTTACATACGAGCAGATTTCAAAATAAAATAATAAACAGGAAGTAATATTTACAAATAATTAATATCACACACAAGTATATACTGTATAATAAAATCGACACGAGTACAAAATATAAAACACTTTCACTGAAATCTCACGAGAAGCATGCCCCGACGAGTTCTGGTAACGTCACAAATCGTGACGTTGTGGAATGGTAAAATTGTTGAAGTTGGCAAAATTATCATAAAGATAAGTGCAGTCAAGATTTAGGTGGAGTCTTTTGATCATTCACTCAGTGTATTTGTGTGTAGCAGAGGAGATCTTGTACATTTAAACCTCATTGTAACGATACCTCTTAACAGACCCTGACGAACTTAAAAAATAAGTGGTACGGCGAACCGGCAAGTCAGCTAGCCCTCTACCCATTTTCATTTCTGTTGCCCCCCACCCAAAAAAAATAAGAAAGTAATTTGTAGCAAATTAAAATCAAAATCCAATTTTTATTATATTTAGTAGGCCATTTTTTTGGCAACTGCAGCACTGCATTGTGTTGACTGATTCAATAGGCTATCACTTACACAAACTTCCCCAAAATTTTGGTCTGATCCAAAGACAAATTCGTTTAAAATTTGGTTTAGTTGAAGAAGAAAGCACAGTGCCACACGTTCAGGGAGTCTAGGTTTCTGCTGCGGCAAAATAAAAATTCCGCGGACGTAATGCTCGTTTTCTGCGAAGCTCCACAAGGCTTAATTATCTTATTTTCTGCAACAAATAACGTAAATTCTGAGATCAAACGTGTTGATTAGGCGCTTCTTTTGCATGTTTTTGTCATGCATGCTGTGGGAAAAAGTGAGAGTAGACGATTAACAGAAGTATTTTAGCTACGGGTGTGGAATATTATCCTAAATCTGCGTCATTCTGCGAAAGTTGAGGAAATCTGCGAGACTTTCATTTTTCTGCGAAAAATTGCAGAATCGCAGAAACCTAGACTCCCTACACAAGTTGATGGTGGGCAATCAATGTCAAAATGTTTAAACAAAAAAAAAAAATCCTTTGGACACATTTTTATATCGCACCGCACCACATGTCTTGTTTCGTTCCGAAGTAAGCCTTTTGCTTCGCCTGCCACTGCAGCAAGGCTTTCTCTTGGCGCTACGAAAAAAAAGTGGTACGGCTCTCGCCAGGCCCGTTGCACCGGCCCTGCCTCTTAAACAATGTTATAACAATGTTAACAATGCTATTTTTGGGGCTCTTCAGACAACAATGAATGCAAAAGGGATTGTTATAACCATAAACTTAATATAGTGAAACCTTTTATAACGATAATCCAGGGGAGTTTGGAAACGGAATGTTATATCAGGTTTATCGTTATAAACCATGACTTTTGCATGCATTGTTGCTTGATGAACCTCAAAAACAACATTGTTGTAACGGGGTTTGACTGAATAACATTCTATTTCCAAACTCCCATGAGCTATCGTTATAAAGAGGTTTTACTGTAGTTAACTTCTTCACCTGTCAAACTGAACTACTACACTGACCACCACAAGATGATTCAATCCTCTGAAACAGTGAATTATGACATTGACTTTTTTTTTTTTTTCAGAGTGCTCTAGATGGTTACAACGTGTGCATTTTCGCATATGGGCCAACAGGGTCGGGCAAGACTTACACGATGGAAGGTGGTGAATTCTCGGATCCATCCGACCCATCGGCAGGAATGATTCCCCGCGGCGTCGAACAGGTGTTCAACACTGCAAAGGACCTGGAAGAACAAGGGTGGCAGGTAACCAATTATGGAATTATGTTTTTATTTGCCATTGCTCACCTCTCCACAAATACTCCTTCAAGTCATGTAAAAAAAAAAATCCAGAACGTAACCTCGCATTGTGCATGGTCACTGAGGATAAATTTCACCAATATTTCTCTTCCGATTTGGTAATTTCAACACATTTTAATCACCTCGACAAGTTGTTTTCGCTAGTAGAACAAAAGCCGGAGATTACAGCAGTTTACGGAAAATGAACTGATAGGTAAACCCCTCAAGCAGACTATTTTCAGCCGGTCTGCGACAAGCTTTTTACAAAAGAAAACTGGTCTGCAGGGAGAGGGTCAGTAACTACGGGTTGCAGGTTTGGGGGGGGCCCCCCCCCACCCCAGGGGGAAATAAAACTTGTGCAAAATTTTCACTTTTTTTTATAGACACTTGTCAGTTTTGTTTGTTAAATAACTTCAGAATGTCCCAACCCTTCGTCTTGAGAATAGCACCATGCAAAAGCTCTCTAAAAAACGGTTCAAATGCTGTATTTGAACGTCAAAATCTATAATTTTTTGGCAAAATTATCGCATAAAGAGAGCGAAAAACAACACAGGATAAACAATACTGCAATAAAGCCAGCCGCACTGCGACATAATGTCGTGCATCGCTCTGATTCTGCCACAAGGTCGATAACCACAGTATAAAGCAGATGGGCTGTAGAGACATTTTTTCCTGACATGAATAATTTCTTGTACTGTATTCTCATTCGTAGCATCCTCCTCACTGTGTTTCGAATTGGGATCATTCCCTGCCCTACGGTGTTTAGTAACCTGTTGCTTTGCGTCATTTCCGTTTGGAAATGCATGCAGAATTTACGTCACTTTCCCTCCACCCTGATCTGTCTCTTGTACTCCACTCTTTTTTTGCCGCTGGCACGAATGGCTGTGTGATCGACGATATCGTTGTTAGGATAATGGAAAGCTGCGAACAACGACAACTTCAGGTGGAACGAACTAGTGGACACTACAAGCAAGGATGGATGCTGCGTTTCGTGGATGATTGTCGTAAAAAGGCAGGAAAGCGACGCCCGTTGGAAGCCAATGGCCGCCGACAATTGAAGACGAGCGATAAAAAATGGCGGCTCGTGTAGACAGCATCAGCCAACATGGTGAGTACGATGTAGTTGGGTCGGAAAAGCGTTTGGTGTGTGCGATAATTGTGTGATGGTGGAAAATACGTGGTAATCCGTTATATCTTATGGCCAGTTGGCGTACTGGTATCAGTTGGCACCAGTGATAAGCCTACTAGTGCCGACACATTGGTAGTGTGAGCGAAAATGCCACGAACTCGGTCGTGAGGCGAAACCACGTGCAAATTATTATAATAATAAATACCACTTGGTGGAAAAGTGTGGCGTGCACTAGAAGCCTTCTTAGGGCCAATATAGGCTTATGAAGTAGCGGTTATGCTAGGCTCGTTTGAAAACTGAGTTTGTACGATATCGGAGGTTCGACAAGGCTGAGTGGAAAGTGGGTACGTTCGCCGGTCGGGCCACGGAGTGGTGGGCTATTGGCGCTTCGGAGTGGGCCTTAACAAGAGTCGTTGTGGTGCTGACTTGGACGTAGGCAACGGAGATATGCTTTGCTCGAAGAGGTGGTGAAAATATTGAGAGAATGAATTCCGTCTTGTGGACGTTGTATTGAGTAAGCCTAACGAGCGAGGTGTGCCGTAGGCAGAGTGATATGTTGGAAAAATATTAAATTCGGGATTATGAGCGCCATCAAAAGGGTGGGTGAACTCAGCGGCACGAATTGGGTGACATTCATGGTCCGCAGTCGGAGACTGCCACGGCGTAATTCTGAATATGGGGATGACAATCCTAACTCGACAAATAGCATGTGGCAGCAGTGGGGTGTGGTTATTGGCCGGAAAGTCAGCAATGTGAAAGTGCGAGAAATAATGGCCGGGTAGCTGTGAAAGTGAACCCGATTGGTTTGAAAAATTATTATTTTTTTTTCGTTTTACCAAGGCAGTGGCATTTGGGCAGCCGGTGTGAACAATTGAACCCGATTTTTGGCGTGGTTGTATAACCACCAGCAGGTGTGGTGAACGCAGCCTGGGCATGAATCTTATTATTATTATTATTAATCTCCGATTGGTCTGTAATCGAGGCAAATGGCTGACGGAATTATTTCACCTTGGACACCGGGTTTATGCCGCCGTACGGATCTGCTGTGGAAAATGGTGAAGGTGGCAGCTACGACATTGCGAGGCAATTCTGGCGTGCTCCTGTTGCTACGTAATTTACAGGTCTGTGCTATGGACCCGGTCGATTTTGCTTCACCTAAGTTAGCAGGCGCAGGTGTTTCTGACCGTCATCGCTGTGACAATTTGGGGGTGCAGGCCATACTGTGCATATTTAATATCAATTAGCTCTCACCCACAAAGATCTCTAGACAGACTGTTTCGCCCTTGTTTGGGCTCGTCAGTAGAGAATACTTTGTGGATGAGAGCTAGGCTACGCTTGCTAGGGCAAATGACAATGGCGAAACGAATACGGTTTCAGCAAGCGAAATAGCAGAAATAGCATGGTAAAAATTGTACTAGGCCCGGGTGTCAGCCATTCAGTAGAATGGAGCCCCAAACAAGCAGACGATTCTGCTATTTCGCTTGCTGAAACCGTATTCGTTTCGCCATTGTCATACTGTGCATAATTGAAACGTGTCAACTCTGGCTGTTACACGCTGTTTTAGCATCTTGGATACGGGCCGACCTGGTAGGGTGGCTCCAGGGGACAGAATCGCTTAGGCGGTTCTTGGACAGCTTGAGGCTTGGCCTGCTTTGGTGGGGTCAGGTGCTGGGTAAAGCGGAGACTTCGAATGAGTGGCCCACGTGGGTGCCGGCAGTGGTGCTGTCCGTCACTGTATTTAATTTCGGGTGTGGTGCTTCGCTTGGAGGCCGAGGAGGCGGCCTTGCACGTCGACGTGCGGGAAATGTTGACAGTACTGGACGCGGTCTGGTCGTCCCAATTGTTTCGGGTAGGGGGGGGGTGTGCAGGTGGTATCAGACGGTATAACGTCTGTGGTGTACATCAATAAGCGAAGAGCGGAATGAGTTCCTTGGATGATTAGATACGGTGGTTCTGGTGTTGGCAGAAGCAGGTGGGCTGTGTTCTGGGGGCAGTGTTCGGTCCAGGCGTCGGCAGGGTGACCGTCGACGGGCTACTTCGCCAGTGTAGAAGCGAATTCAGCTTTCGAGTCTCAGCTATCGCCAGAGTTGGTCACGGGCATAGACAGGAGCTGCCGACAGGGCCTTGGGTGCCTCCACGGCAACGGAACAGCTGCAACGTTCAGGACGTGAGGTAAGTGCCCCGGTACGGAGTTGGTGGATGCCTTCAGGGTATCGTGAGCCGGCAGGTGTCCATAGGTGTTTTTGCCCATGCCCTCTAGCAAACAAGGCTGTACGTAGGCTCAGGGACGAAGGCGTCCGGTGGGCAAGGGCCGTGGCGCAGGCATGAGAGGCGGTGCCCTGGTTCCTTCGGCTACGAGCAATGCCTGGGTCTGGACCAAAGGCGTTGCCCAGGCGGGATGTTCTTCTATGAGACTCTTACGCAAGGTCGGCGGGCACAGGTTGTGGAGGCTGTTGGTAGTCTTAAGTGTGTCAGTGCAGGGGACGTCGACGGACCCGTGCGCACCGACTGTGGTTGGTGGGCCAAGATCCCGTGTCATTGTACTTGGCACGGTTAGAATCTGTCCCAATACGTAACACAGTGAGGAGAATTCTACCAGAATTCTACAAAATTCTACCAGAGAACTTGTTCTGGCAGGAGAATTTAAGTTCTCAGAGTAGAATCCAACGAAACTGTGTTACGTTGCTTACCCTCCCGCTTCCCTGCTACGGAGGGAAAAAAGGAGTGGAGTTCAAGAGACAGAGCAGGGTGGAGGGGAAGTGGGGGAGGAAGTGATGTAAATTTTGCATGCATTTTCAAACGGAAATGACGCAAAACAACAGGTTACAAAGCGCCATAGGGCAGGGAAGGATCCCAATACGTAACAGTTTCGTCGGATTCTATTCTGAGAAGAGTCCAACAAAACTCTGAAAAATTCGGAAAAAATTACCGCACACTTTCACAATCAGCGAATTTTCGATAGCTTGAACTGCTATCTTCTTCAGGCCTCAAGGATATAGCTCGGACTTTCTGCATTTTCCACTCCAATTCGACGAACTATCTCATTTGAATTTGGCTGGCAACGGTGCCTCCTGTGTCAGTGTTGCGGGCCTAGATCGTTCGTTCCTATTCTCCACTGACAATGAAGTCGACCTGCCAGATTGTTGCTCACTAAATGCTTCTCTAGGAAATGAAAGGCCTTTGTTGTTTGATAAATTACGATCTTCCTTACAATTAGTTTCCACTCACCGTGGATCATTCAGCCGATCCTCCCATGTCAGCAATTCTTCAGCCTAAACTATCGAGACCTGCATCTGATTCCGTTAACCATCGCAAAAAAAAAAAAAAAAAAAAAAAAAAAAACGCTCCTCTACCTTTCGAAAAACAAACTTTCGATCTCTCTTCGCCATTGCGTCAACAACCGTCGCCCTTTAGTTATCAAACCTCCAAACAGGGATGAAATACTGTCCACACAAAATCTAGTTCCCTAAACCTCTTTCTTGGCTCTCGCTTCGCTATCCGCCGCTTTCACGAGCCGCTTACACCGACAGGTGTTGCAACCGGAAACCAGCATGTCACTTCCTCTGCGTTTGAAATTCTCGCGTCCAGACAACCGCTACTCGATTCATCTCTTACCCATCGTGTCCAATTCATCTTCATCAGAAGACCCACTCCCTGATCAACAATTACCTCCAAATGTCCTGTCGCCTCCGCCTTGTCGTTGTGTAGGATTTGCGGGCAACAACACGCATTTCGATCCTCATGCATGTTGACAGCATCATAAAGCTTGCAACGGTACTTCTAAACGATGTCTTATCTGTGTTTCAATTTCTTCCTCGAAATGGCTCCTAATCCGTAAAAGACGGCATATATCAAGCCAAAGAGCGATGAGTGCAAGCCGCCAACGAGCCGCGGCCATTTGCCATGGCGATCCGACTGACCAACATGCTCAAAACAAGCCCGTCACAACCGAAAAGAAGACTTCAGAACGTGTTGCATCGTCAATCAAAACTTCTCATCCACACAAGAAGATACGTCTACCAGCAACAGATGCCATTCCGGCCGTAGCAAGCACGTCAGGAATTAAATCTTCGTTCTTCGAAGTCAACTACCAAGTCGATACGCTTCAAGACAGCTCGAACCCCCTTTGCGCCGCCACAGTATTACGCTCCATCAAAAACATTTCCTAAAGAGAAGGTGCGGTTCCTTCGCTCCCCAATCCTACCGACAACAAAAGCTTACCAACCCAACAAGTGAGTTCGCCGGTTCTGCCGCCTCCTTTCACCCATTTTTGACAGAATCTTGGTTCGCCTTCCGGATTGGTACCGTTCCCTGCGGCACCAGTCCTCCATGAAGCACTCGTACGTGACCTGCATCTCTCCGCACGTGATGCTGAGAACCTAGATTTTAATATCCACTTCGTCCTCACCTTTAATGAAAACTTTGCGAAAGAATTCGCTTCTTTACGCTCATCATTATCAGAACTTCCTGCTCTAAGAGAAGCGGCCTCATCCTCGGATGCTCTGCTAGCAGAAAACACACCTCCGAGCCGCAAATGAATCTTGCGCAAGTTCATCACCGATATTATACCATGTGAGTCAATCACACTTTATTAAAGGCACACAAAGCTTGGGTCTCCCCGATACCTTCATCACCACCTTGGCGTGCTTATTATTTTGCTCGCTCACGCTCACGCCGCCTCCATAACGCGCCATCTTCAACAACAATCCGCTCACCTGTAGGCAACCTCCGGTTACACCGCAACAGTCGCCGTCAATAGAAGATCTTCATTAAGTCGCCCCAAGTCGCCCCATCGCCTTTGCGTTCTCCAACATAGGACCCTTCATCAACGGCCCGTACGTCCTTCACTCCAGCAGACAATCCTCCCAATCTTACCAGCCCAGTGGAGTTTCCTCCAGTTCCTACCACCATGGCGAATAATCCTCTCGATCCCACCATCTCAACAGACAATACTACCAATCCCTCCATCCCGGCAAACACTCCTCTGATTGCGTCACCCCAACAAACGAAACTCTCGATCCTACCACCCGATCATCCATCTCTCTTTAGAAGGAGGCAGCTGCATCACCTCTTCTCACTCGTATCACCAACTATTCGGTTTGGCAATTCGATAACGCACCAACCTTTATTCCAGTACTTCATGGGATCAATCCGCACAAGTGTCCACGGCATCCGGTGATCTGCCTTGCTCCCCTTGTCTAGCAAAAGCCAAAGGAGTGGCTTTAGGCTTCAGAATGCTTTAGTAACTTTAACCTCAAAAAAAAAAACTCCTTCACTTCCGGACAGCAAAAAGTTCACTTTAAACCCCCCCCCCCCCCCC
>JAHWFP010190833.1:0-10687 GCA_023313725.1 Lithobius niger
TCTAAACTTGGTTTATCCTTGCAAAAACCTCAGTCTAACACTATTTTTCAGGAAGACATTAACCTACTCAAAAACTGGAGTATTCAGTGGGAATTGACCATCCACCCCCTCAAGTCATGTATTTTACACCTAGGTAAAAACAACCCAAACCATACATATTTTTGGGGCTCCGTTGCCTTAAACGCCGCCGACTCAACTACCGATCTTGGAATTATCATTGACAACCAGCTTAGTTTCAACAAACACATTAACTCCGTTATCTCGAAAGCCAATGCCATTTCATTTCTGATTGGTCGGACCATTACTTCGCGGCGGAGCGATATTTACTTTAAACTTTATCTTACATTAGTTCGCCCCATAATCGAATACGCAATTGATTTCTGGTGTCCTTTTCACATAAAAGACTTAACAGCACTT
This sequence comes from Lithobius niger, assembly GCA_023313725.1. Lineage (NCBI taxonomy): Eukaryota > Metazoa > Arthropoda > Chilopoda > Lithobiomorpha > Lithobiidae > Lithobius > Lithobius niger. Next base: position 418 of record JAHWFP010190833.1, read on the forward strand.
GAAATTGTTCAACGTCGTTTTTCCAAACGCGTAGCAAATCTTAAAAACTTACCTTATGAATCCAGGCTAAAACACCTAAATATCCCATCTGTGTGGTGGAGGCTTGTACGCGGTGGAATAATAACATTATTTAAGATACTTAAACTCGGTTTTGGAGGACCAACTTTAACACAGCATTTCCAGCTCCAAACTTATGAAGCTACTCGTGGTCACTCCCTTAAATTAAAATACCAATATCATAAGCACGAATGGGCCAGACATACTTTCGTTTCTAGATTACTACCTATTTGGAACAACTTACCCGAGTCAGTGGTTTCGGCCCTCCATAAATGCATTTAAAAACAAATTTGACGCTCATAGCGCGCGTGTTGCACCTGCGCAAACTACTCATTTTTATACACGTTGAAGTTTTGTACACTGCTTATCTGGCTCTGTATATGTATACAAAACTGACGTTTCTGAACATAATGCTAACCATAAACTAGCTATACTATTCTTTGAACTAGAGCAAATTTTGTTGTATTTTTTATATCATATATTAATACACTATATGGCATGCAGATTTAATTTACTATATTTAATATCTTCCATGAAATTACTGTTCTAAGCTGTTCCAGGAAATTACTGTTCTAATTTATACTCTGTCTCAAAATTGTAAACTGGACCAGAAATTTTTCTGTTCGGATAGTTTTGTCTGAATGCCAAAATGATGCATGGTGAGTAGATAGTTAATGTTGTTACTACATAGAAGCATGTTAGTTTTAACCAGATCAAGCAAAGATGTTATTGTTAAGTTTATATCTTGTATGTTAATATTTTCTATATTGTTGTTTGTACTCCGTTCCATGCCCGCGTCATATAATGCCCTTTGGGCGCATTGACGTCATTAATAAAGTTAAAGTTAAAAGTACCGTACGGCATGAGGATTGGTATATGAACAAAATTTATGCTTTAAACTTTAAACACGTAAAGGTAACGATAAAATTGAGAGATCTGGCCCATATTGAGGGCTTTTCACGTATTCACTTACTCCAGATACAGATTCCTTTGGGTTCTCAATCCGTACGGTACTGGACGACTCCTAGCGTGTCTGTCACTTAGTCACTAAACACAAGCAAGCTTACGGGCCTGGAGTGGAGCGCAGCTACTATCTCAGCGGGCCTTGGCAGAGAGAGAGGTGGGGGGAGTAGGTTACCGATAGGATTAAAAAAGGATTTTGTAGGATACGTGACTTAGTAGGGGAAGAGACAAGCCTTGGTCCTGCTGCTTAGTTATTAAGGCCAGTAGTTTTACGGCTTTTGTGACCACACACACGCTTTTGCCCGGGCTTTCCACTAGTGGTAAATAAACCAATCTTGGTTGCTGGTTGGATACCGTTCGGTGAGTTTTGTATTAGGTGATATTTGAAAAGTGAAATATTATGTGATCAGTGAGTTTTATAGTATGTGATTGCTAAGGTACGTGAATACACCATGGTAACTAAACTACGGAAGTTGCAATAGAAAAGAGACTGGGAATCTATCATTGCCAGGAAAATTGAAACACAATGCAGATCGTGAGCACAGGGTCCAGTCAAGAGGTGCCCCGAGGCCCCTGCAGTTCATTCCCGGGGAGGCCCTACGCCTCCCAAACCGACTCCGGTCGGTTATGCCAGACATATGCTTGTGTGATGCACACCAAGTAGACGATCGGCCAAGTAGATGAGATTAATCGTTATTGAGTGAACAATTCCAGCTTCATTGCGTGATTAAAATTAACTTTGAGAGGGGCATCTGAAGGGGAATGCGCTGATTAAGTGAGTGTAGTGAACGAAAATAAGCGTTTGTTAGCTAGCGCGCTCAAAAATGGGATTGAACAAACCTAAACATGTGAAACATGGCATACAATAAACCAAATCGTGTCAATTTGGCTGATGTAACGACTAATTGGGCAATGGGAAAATGTTAAAATTTAAAATGAGAAAATTTATAGACATAAAATGCCTCCAGACAAAAAAAAGGTAGAGATGACGATTAGACCGTGGGATTCTTTGTATTCACAGGCCTATGAAAGTTGTGATATGCACCCAAAACCAAAACTGGTATAAGAGAAGCCGCCAAGTTTCAAAAAAGTGTTGGCCTTGAAAGTAGTGATGTCATTCAACCAGGGAATGGCCGCAAAGGTTAATCCTATATTAGCCAAGTTAATCGCACCGAATAATACTTTAGTAGCAATGTTCTAGTTTTCATTTAACTTTCGAACTATTAGTAGGTGTGATTAACTTGGCAAATAGGTGTTACTTTGGAAACTTAGCAGCTTCTCTTCTACCAGTTTTGGTTTTGGGTGGATTTTGATTACATGATATCAGAATGAGAGGTGTGCGTGGTAGGATCACGTGAACGGCTTCCTACTGCCCATGGGTTGGGTCGGCAAGCATATGGTAACCCTGAGGTTCGTCTGGTTAATTTAGTTAATTTAGCTAATAATTAAGACACACGCTAGTGTGTCGCCCGCCAAAATTCAACGACAAGATTAACGTCCGTCCTGTCAGGATAAAATATAGTATATGAGCATTAAATAAAGAATAAATCACAAGGTAAAGAATAAACAGGACAGAAAGCCAATAAGCTATAAGGTAAAGGGTAAAAGAAGCAGTCTGCATTAAAAACTGACCGTGTGAGAAGACTGGCATTTGAGGAAAAATCAAAATGCAACAGAAAAGGCTGAAACATCGTTCGATCTTGTCGTCCTTTAACGTAAAAGTCACTATTAGTGACACAGCTTTAAGTTTTCTTATTTTAAATCAGGTGTGTATAACGTTACTAATTGCCTAATTACTAGCTAGTAACTAGCTAATTTCACGAAATTAAATTCTTCCATGCGGTACATAAAGCTAGTAAAGCAAATTACTGGTGTGGTGGTTAGGGGAAGCTTAAATTGAAAGTTACCAATCAATCTCAACACTAATTTTAAGGGCAGAGCATTTTCCTTCAATAATACAAAAATGAACGACACATTTTGCTTACAAAATTGAACACGAAGATGTGAGTGTGCAGCACGACAACAACACTATGAATGAAGACTTGTTACTTTTCCCATTGCTAAATGAGACTGCAGCGGCGCTACAGCAGAAATGAACAGCCGAAGCTCGGTCACTTACGATAAAGGAACTTTGTTCCCGTGACTCACTCATCTTTATGCCAGTGGAGGAGTGGCCATAGTGATAAAGGTGCCATGTCAGTGATCAGAGGACGAATTGGGTTGCCAGTTGGAATCCGGGTCACGCCACTACGACGAAACGTAAGTGCATAAAGGTGGCTTACTGTACTGTGTTATGTCTATAGTGTATGATTTTCGCTTTTTGGCTTGTTTTCCTCTTTCCTTTATATTTTGATTAACATCCGATAAAAAGCACATTTTTAAACCTTTGACCTAATAGTCGGTGGGATTAGCTTGGCAACTAATGTAGCAACTTGGTGGCAGCCATTTTTGTTCTGATATCACTATTTTGATTGGCTGAAACTTGGCGGGTTTTTTTACCCTTGTGCAGGCTTGGACTGGCCATATTGGCATTGTTCCATGGCACAGGCGCCCCTTCAGCTGTTATCCTTTTGGCGCCCCAGGGGTTTTTTTTCTCCCCTGAAGAAAAATGAATGCTTTATTTTGGATTGTTTTTCTGCTGGTGACCGTTCTTTTCAGGCACAATTCTTCCCCCTCTTTCTCTTTTTCCCTCTAATTGTTTTCAAGCTCTTTTCGTAAACTCCCCACCCTACTCTACTTAAAAAGAAAAAAAGTCATCAAAACTACGAAAATCAGCCTTAAAAAAAAAGGCGTTCCTTGAAATGTAAAATATGTTTCTGAGAATGCACTCCGACGACAGAAATTACAGCAGAATATTGAAAAAATTACGGCTTCTGGGACTAGGCCATTAGGATCTTCTTTAGGAGGTTACGGCGCTTCCTAACACTTCATAACCGAAGTTTGAGGTGCCTTTTACTTAATCAGAAGTACGTTTCCGGCAAAACACGTGGCACCCCTGTCCTTTCCATTTTGGGGCTAGTCCGACTCTGCCCTTGTGGGTTTTGTTTCGGATCTTAATAAGAACTACCATGTCACGTGTACAGTTTAAAGTCGAACTAAGCATGAATACGAAGAGAAAGTACACTAACAGCCGTAGCTCAGTCCCTAATGATTTATTATTACTACTCTTGTTAGAAAAAGCACATCTTCGCCTTTCATCTGAGCCTAATTACATCCACATATAGTTAATCCAGTAACCGTAGAGGAGCAGACGACTGACAAGATGAGAACTCCTTTGTTCTATTTCGCATCGTACGTCAGTACAAATTTTAAAACTGACTTTAAACCATTTTCTCATTTGTTGGTTGGAAGTGGAATGAGATATGAAAATATGCTTCAGTTTTTGTTGTGGCCTTCTCATATCCTGCACTTATTTGCGTGCAAAGTGGAATCTATCACAATCATTTGAAATGCAAGAAGATGCACCACTATAATTCTAGCTTTAGCCACTAAAAGTTGTCAGATATAAAAAATAAAAAAAAGTAGAAAACAAGCTATTTGTTCGCTAAATAAACTTTTGTTATAGTTCGTGAAGGTTATATCTTCTGTGTATAGATTTGTATGTCTCCCATCCTTCTGTGGCGATAAGGGACCAGTCATTATTCATGGAAGGTGGGGGGGGGGGGAGAGGATATGAAAATGTCACCACCAAATTTTCGATGACCCCTTCGAGACCCTGAAAAAAAATCTTGATCCTCCACCCCAGGTCTAACCGCAGTTTTCTTTTAGTTTGATCGTGGTTTTTTGTGCCCCCTCCCCCTCAACGGAACCTGAAAAATGTATGACCCCCTCTCATGATGGTCCAAAACATTCATGACCTCCCATTTCCTCGCCTCCCCCCCCCTAGCGATAATATTTATCGGTCCCTAACAACCCTTCCCAATGTCGGTCGCCACTCGCCATTTGGCGAGTGGAAATCAACAGTTGGCGACTTGGAATTTAGCCTTACTCGCCAAATCGGCGACTAGCTACAGAGCATGCCACTAAAACGGGGGTATCTCTGGAACCGTATAAGTTGAAGACGAACGGTTTGCGGCGTTATGCTCAGATTTACAAGGGCTATATAACTGAATTTTCTGCATTAATACTGGAGTTTAAGAAAATTGCACAATTTTGTTAATGCTTAAATTAGAGAAACCTTTCATCATACAAGACGTATTTGATATGTGGCGAGTAAAAATTTTGAAATGGCGAGTGCTTTGGATGGTCTACTGGCCAAGTGGCGACTGCTACTGGATTGACATTCGGAAGGGTTGGTCCCTAATCATAGCGGTGGTCGTTTTTAATTTCCAATGTTTTTGATTAGCTCTGATTGCTTTTTGTGAGCAGTAATTGTATGTTTTTCTTCTCAGTATACGGTCATCGTACTTTTTTCAGCTCAGAAATGTTACCGTATTTTTTCTCTCTTTTCTATCTTAATGGGTTACAAGGGGAAAGCTAAGTAGCCCATCTAATAACAATTATAATGACCCAGTCTTATTTTCACAACTCGATTTTCACAACTCAATACGTAATCTACTGGCGCCAGTCTGTCCTACCAAGTGCAATCAGTGATGGCCGATCTCAAAATGTTTCATCCCAACAGTTAAAATTAGAAATCCCTTCTCACTGTATTCGAGCATCCTGCACAAAATAGCCTTTGCAATAGGTTACAGTGAATGTAGCAAACCCGTTTCTCAAGAGGGGGAAAATAGGAAAATGAATGCCTTTGCAACATTTACAGGCGGCGTCTGACGTAATGTTGCAAAACTGAGCCATACAGGAAAGACAACCGGAAGGAATGTACATTTAATTATCGTACTCGACTAATTACTTTTAACGGGAAAAAGCATCATTTTTGTAAAATGCGTACGCAGGAAGATGCAATAAAAGTAATTCCACTTTTAAGGAAATGAAAGATGTGGTTTAGGGCGGTTGCACCTCAGCATACACTCGTAGGCAGCCGGGCCGTGACAAACTACCTTTAACTGGAAATCACGCAGAAATTTTAAGATTAATTTTTAACAAAAAATGCCTTTTTAATTTACGTGCCCCAGACAGTGAACCCAAAAAGTCTTTGAATAGTGACAGGGTTAATGTTTTGGATCAAGTATATAGAATCGCATGGCCAAATATTTATTATTATTTTAATACGATATTGAAATACCGTAATTTTTAAGCATCGCAACGCTTAACTCCCGAACAACCTAAAAGTTAACATTAAAGTTATAACGGACTTACGTATTTTCTTTGCTGGCGTGACTTTGGCTGCTTGCTTACTGCTTCTTGTTCTGGCCATGACTAAAGCAAAAGGCTGACTTAGTCGTCATTTACCAGTTGGACCGTAACTTCTCTCTTTCACAAAGTAAGGATCATATTTCAGCCCTATACCATTGCATTAGCTGGCACGCGCAACCAATGCCAGGCACCGACAAACCCATACCTGTACCCCCACCCCTCCTCCACCCCCTTCGAACTTCTCTCACCCTACGCCAGCCTTATTACGCATATGCTATTGCTTTCTGCTACAACTGGTGGAGGCAACGATAGATGCAGACTAGCCTCCCAAAAAAAAAATAGTAATAATAAATAAATAATAATTCCCCAAACAAAGAATCCATGTGTTTGTGCTGAAAACGAAACAGTTTTCAAAAATGTTTCTTTATAATTAAACTAAAGGAAACCCTGCCACGCACGGCTAGTCTTAGCTTAGATACACCGTTTGCAACACATACTGGTACGGTTTGGTTGGTCTACGTGTATGTCCACGTTTCACCGAATTAAGTTTTTTCAATCCAAACTTTGCACACGCTGGCAACAAACGCTGACTTTCGTTCGTTTCGCTCACTCAATCAGTGCATCCTGTGGCTCAAATCAAAGGCTGTAGCGTTTTAAAATATGCACGTTCAACCATCGTTGCATGAAACATTTTTTCATGGATAGTAATGTTATTTTCTTGCTGAAGTTCGTTCTATGCACGGGTGGTGTTGGATGCACCGTTTGAAACATTGGTACGATTTGTTCGCTCATTTGTATGTGCATGTTTCACCAAATTAAGTTTTGCCATTCAAATTTTTGCACACATTGCCAAACAAACGCTGATTTTCGTTCGCTTCGCTCACTCAATCAGCGACCCTGGCCCAAAGCAGCCCCACTTCCTTTTTCGGACCCGGTTTCCAAGCACTGATATTTCAAAATTTACGTAGAAAGTAAATAAATGTGCATTTGTAGAACAAAGTTGAAAAAGCGTTAGCCCGGCGGCTTTGGCATTAATTTTCCTAGGATAGGCAGAAAGTAAAGGGTCAAAGGGTTTTAGCGAGCGTTAACCGCACCCGGTCATCTGCCCAACGAAGCCCTAAGGCCCTATGTCTGCAACACCCAGAATGGATTCCCAGGAGGTCACCCACCCAAGTGCTAATCGGGGCCAATGCTGCTTAACTTCGGTGATCTGACGAGAACCGGTGTTTCCAGCAATGCAAGGATGCAGAAAGTAAACCACCTGCATAACAATGCCTCATTGTTGTCTTGTTTTCACTTACACAGGTCGTATTGTTGTCGACCACTTTGCAAATTATGCAACAACTTGATTTTTCCACCATCAGACTTTTTCAAAAAACTTTTTCAGTTGTAGGCTTCCATCCGGCGTTCACTTAGTAGGTAGCCGACCCACTCTGAACACTGGGAGGTGTTTGCGTACAATGTCTGGGCCCCCAAACTTCATTCGGGCGTAAACTCACGGTTGGGGGGGGGTCCTGTCTATGTTCGGCCCTGAGGGTCTTCCAACACGGTTTTGACCGAATAATCTGTAGCCCTTTTAGTATTCCGTACAGCCGAAACGGATGAAAGACTATTGCACCAACTTAGTCCGTCCGTCTGCCTACTTTTTCATTGTCTACTGTATACGTGTGTTTCGGCCTTGCTTTAAACTATATGTTTTAATATTAGTGTGTTTTCACTTGATAACGCCCTTGACCTGAGGGACGAAACGCCGTGAATTTTTTTAAATCACTTGTACTCAATGGCTTTTGTCTATGCGTTAATTACTAAAGTGCTTATAACGTTGCGAGTTCTTGTCAACTTTTTCAACTTCAAACTGGTACCAGACATCTTAACCCATAAAACGGTAGTTGCCACTCTTTTGCCAGCGCTGGCCCAAATATGCTTTAAACAATGCTTTAACAATGATAAAAACAACAATATCTTTTCCGGCAGAAAAAGAAAAAGAATTTATAGGAGGAAACAATGTAGAAGCAATGGTGTAACAATAATGCTGCAAACAACAATGTCTTTACAAACATGCATTGTACTTCGTTTCATGAAGCCACGTAATCGGGCTTGAGTGAAAACGACGAAAAAAATATCTGTCTGCTCCCGGGTTACAGGGCTTTAAAAGACACCAAAAATGCGCAGTCGGATTCAGTGGGGAATAAAAAAACTATGCCACAGGACGTGAAAGACACCGTCTGCTCCCGGGTAACGGAAATGAATGAAGGATGGTGGAATGAATCACAGGATACATGGATTGAGTGAGCGAAGCAACCCTAGCGCAATTACCCCTCTTCAAGAACCTGCATTATTTAAATCACACATTTCACTGTTATGGGCCAGCTGTACTCCTACATTTGCCGGCCTTCATATAGGCTGTGTAGAAATGTCTTCTCCATCTGGCATTGTACTTGGTTTCATGAAGTCACGTAATCGGGCTTGAGTGAAAAACAACAAAAATATCTGTCTGCTCCCGGGTTACAGGGCTTACAAAGACACCAAAAAATGCGCAGTCGGATTCAGTGCGAAAAAAACAACCCAGGCCACAGGACGTGAAAGACACCGTCTGCTTCTGGGTAATGGAAATGAATGAAGGATGGTGAAATGAATCACAAGATACATGGATTGAGTGAGTGAAGCAACCTTACCTCAATTACCCATCTTCTAGAACCGGAATTATAACGACACACGCTAGTGTGTCGCCCGCCAAGATGATAAACGATAACACCTATCCAGATAAAATATATATATGAGCGTGGCGACCAGTAGACACGTTGTGTCTTTACAGCTAAGGCAGTTTGGCTGTTTTCAGGCAAGAAGGGTCAAAGGATTTTAGCGAGCGTTAACCGCACCCGGTCATCTGCCCGACGAAGCCCTAAGGCCCTATGTCTGCAACACCCGGAATGGATTCTCAGGAGGTCACCCACCCAAGTACCAATCGGGGCCAATGCTGCTTAACTTCGGTGATCTGACGAGAACCGGTGTTTCCAGCACTGCAAGGCCGCAGGCCGCAGGCCGCAGGCTGTTTTCAGGCATGTGAGGATAAATAACAATGCGACAGAAAAGGCTGAAACTTGTTTAATCGGGAGACTTTGGTCGCCTGACAACAAAAAAAAGTCATTATTAATGATACAGCTTACCGATTTCTTGTTGAAAAAACGACGTGAATAACGTTGATTATTTGCCTAATTACGTACTACGTACTACTAACGCCTTTTTTTGTATCACGAAAATAAATTCTTACGTTCGGTAAATAAAGCTGGTTCTTAGCTCATTTTGCAGGCATTGTTCTGTAGATATGCCCTTCTCATATGGACCTTTCTAATTGGTCAAGTGGTTCAGGGGTTAGGGAGCTTCAAAGGTCCAAATTGATTGTTTTACATTGTTATTATGCAACAATGCCAAACTGAACACTAAATAAATCCGTGCATTTGTAAGGAGATATTGCAATACTAAGAAATACTGATCATATGAAAAAAAGTGACTGCTGTGCTCAAAATGTAACGAAAGCCAAACAAAAAAAAGAAAAAAAGAAAATGGACCAGAAAACTAGATTGGTGTTTCCACGTCATAATTACTAAGAAAAAAAAATTGGATTTCATCAATTTGGACCAAAAAGATCTGATATCTACCCCAAAACAAAACTTGTTAAGGATTCCCGCCAAGCTTTTCGGCCGTGTGAAGTCGTGATATCAAACGCCAAGCTCTTTCGCCAAGCTAATCCCACCGACTAAGACTTCAAACGTTAAAGGGCAAATACATCCATTTTGACATGCACGTGTTACTTTTGAACCACTTAAACAATAACTAAACACAAGATTTGCGGTAAGAATACGTTACGTACGTCCGATACAACAATATAATTACTGCATCACCAAAACACGATACGGAGACCGCCATTGTTTTGCTAGAACGCGTAGAAATTAATGCCGACAGATGGTAGCCATCGATTTCGACACGCAGCCGA
>JAHWFP010190837.1:0-14666 GCA_023313725.1 Lithobius niger
TACCTCTCCCTCTGATAAGTTGTGCGACCCAATACTGTATTATGAAGTACTGAAATACCAGGTATGATATGGCACATATCCTGAGTTTGGAATGGAAACGGTGAATCATTACGAGGTATTTAAGAACTGTTTACCCCAAACCTGGGGGGGGGGGGGGCTGTAACTAAAGACTGGTGCATTTCCGGACCCATGTTTATAGGACTTTTTCTTCTTATCTTTGATCACACAGCGGACCCTCAAAATATTTGACACCAATTTCCGAACACCCTGTGTATAACGACAAGCATTTACTCAAACGATGTCGCATTTAGCTATAATCCAGGTAGGGTTGTTACCATAGCAATGGCACCGTTGCCATCGTGATCAAATTCTAGCTGCGAGGATGCAAAGAAGAGTCGTTGCAGGGAGCTTGGATTATATGTAGCTTTGATAGGGTGGACCCACTAGTTTAACGCATCTGAGCTAGAGCGGAGCTATATCCCGTAGTAAACCATACACGAGCGAGATTTCAGTTGATGACGTTTTTGCTCCCAAACTAATCCTCGAATCAGACGACGCTTGGTTTTTCGAAACCAACAAAAAGGTTTGTTTCAACTAGCGAGTAGTTTTTAACGAAATTAATGAATAATTATGAAATATCTGACCGTTTTACCTTTGCTGAACGTTAAAATACACATTATTAAAAAAAAATGACAAATTCTTACCAGATTACCCAAGACGAGAGTAGCTGACGTCGTTGCGTTGAAACCAAAACAATGGCATGCATTTATGATGACCGCTTGTGGCGGTGCTCTCCGTCTGATAACAAACGTTGCTATTTTCAGTTGCATTGTCGATTGTACTGGTAGGTTAATGTACTTTAAAACAATTTACACAATTGGAGCGGTCCGGCTTACGTTTGATGATGAGTACTCGTTCGTTTGCTAGTCCGATTTTGTGTCGATTCATCAGCAAAATCAAAAGCCAATGAGATGCAAGAATCGGTAAAAATGGCGCGAAAATGGGAGCAGAGACGTCAGACGCGTTTGAAGCAGCTCTCAAAATCTCGCACAGTTTCTCGCGGTAAAACGTAATGGAAAGTGGGGCCACCCTATCAAAGCTACGTATAATCCAAGCACCCTGAGTCGTTGTGTAAACGCGCCCGTATTCGTATTACTGCAGGACGGCAAAAGCCAAATGGGCAACGGACATGTAGTTTTAACATGGGAAGCTGCCGTCAAACCGCCAAATAAACTACCATCCGTTTAATTTTCAATCAACGCTTTGCAGCTGGCCATTGCTGATTTGCATTGGCTAATAACAATTTTTAAACAATAAAACTGGTCATTTAGACCATTTAGCTCCGGAATTACTTGACCAATTTCGATAATTTCTAGAAATGCCCAATCTGCACAACCAGCTCTACAAACCAACTTTGTACGGCAAATAGTTTGGGCTGCAGAGAAGAAGGAGACATTAGTTTCACAATCCCAGCTGAGGTCCAGATTTCCGACGTGATCCAACAGACTTTAATAAATTTTGATATGAGTGTTCACCCAACCCTATGGGCCTACATACTAAATTTGGTTTAAACTATCGAACTACGCTTCGCTTTAACATGGAAGATTGAGGTCAAACCTTACAGCTACCTTACAGTTGCCGTAGTTACGACTATAGAGCAGTGACACGACGTAGTATTACTGTATATAACTCTATGCTGGAACCTTGATGGGTTAGCTGCAAGGGGCACTGCAGAGAGAAACAGAAGGACTTCATACTGAAGCCGATGCTGTGAAGAGTGATTTCTTAGACCTAAAACGCGCGATTTTTGTTGTTGGAGAAACAACGTTATTTTAAGCCTACGAAATCCGCTCTTCCGTTGTTTTTCCCTCCATTTTTATGTAGTGCACCTTGTAGTTATGCCCTCCAAAACCCATACTGGTGCCAAAATGGCGGCAAATGTCACTGCTCTATACCACGAGCCACGGCTGTTTACCGTGATGTCATCATGAGTTAGCCAATGACGAACGAGAACAGCGGATCTTTGTCCGTCTGAGTGGGCTACGTAACACGTTACACGTGCGTCACAGCCAACTGCCTTGGCGCGTGGTATTATGAGAACGTGCAACACGCAACATATCTTCATGTCGATACGCGAACAGCTAAATTAAGTTTTGTTTCCCAGTGTTTCGCCTACATAATGTGCGCAAATGTTGAGTTTATTTCAATATTTCAATGTAATATCCAAAGTCAGTAATGGTAGTTACATACCCAGACACCGCAAGAGCAGATGCCCGCGTGTAGGTCAGTTGTGAGGCCTCTCCAGACAGAAGAAAATTTCGTGCGAAGCTATGCGTAACTACGTACCTACAAGGTCAATATTGCAGTAATCGTGTGGTTGGTGTTGCGTTAATGACGAATATTGAAGCATTTTTTACACCATGCTACGTCGGCGTGCAGCCGCGAGCAGCCAGTCTGGTTAGGGCTGTACACTTAAATGCAAAAACAAATTACAGAAAACACTGACAGAAAATTCCAACATTCAAAAACTAGGATTACTTGCTATAAATCAATTAAAAAATGTACATAACTAAAAAAAAAAAAAAAAAACATTATGAAAAATTACAAAGGTAGGAGGAAAGAAAATCATGAATAATCCATAGAAAACACGAATCGCAAAATCGTACTTTGCCGAAAGAAATGGGAAAGCAACAGTTTTTAGACATGATGCAAGAAAATTAGATTTCAAAAAAGTTAACGGATCATATTTGCTAAGTAAGTTGGGTTTTGATCAAGTAACCACTGAACCAACTGGTCGGTCGACATGACTGAATGACGTATTTAGTTCGTCAAAACGAGCTTCTGGAAGCCAGTTGAATTGTTACCGCGACTGTTTGCCACGATTCCGTATCTGCTTGCAACAATGCAGAGTCAACTACCCATCGAGATGACACTTGCTAAATCTAGACACACGCTAGTGTGTTGCCAGCAAATAATAAACATGAGACAAAGCTTGGGCCGAACCTCAACATAAATACGCATTGCTAATTTTCCGTTTTTTCGCAAGCAAAAGTGGGTGGACAGCAGACGTACCGTCGACACGATAGATCAGACCACAACAATTACAATAAAAAGGAAGCGAAAAAAGCCAACAAATTAACTGAACAAAAAACGGCTTACCCGTTTAGAAAAAAAAAACATTAGAGCTCGTATCCCCATACTCACAGCTGTGAAGAAACACGAATAAAAATGGATTAGAGTTCACTCGAACGCAACGAACTATAATTTGAACTCCAATTCCAGGGAACAAAGATTGTGACATGCCAGCCTCCCGCGTATATGTACAAATTATAGTTCGTTGCGTTTAGTGAACTCTAATCCATTTTTGTTCGTGTTCCGTTCCGTCACAGCTGGAGTATGGGGATATGAGCTCTAATGTTTTTTTTTCTAATTTGTTCAGTTAATAAATAACCCTGATTTGTCAGTAAGAAGGGAATTATTCACACACCTACTCTACAACTAATTACTTTAGATTTAACAAACGTGATTGCTGAGATTGGTGTCACGTTACCGGCCGACGTAATGCATGAGAAGCTACGGCTTGACAATGCGGCAGCCACTTCCAGAGCTACCGGGAGGAATGACACAAGATGGCCTCTCGCGGTTTAAATTAAATGAAATTAAAATAATACCAGAAGAAAGCAAGTTTAAGTAACCGGTTCACAGCAAAACACGCAACAAAAACACATTATTGTGTGCGAGGTGTATCTTGAGTCCTGCAAGTATTTTGTGAGCGGCTACGTCTTCCTGGAGGGGGTGGCTTTAATCGATGGCCGCCATTGGTTTTGTAACCATCTTGGATATCAACAAGGCACGCTGCTACTGAAAACGTACAATCGATTATCTGTGTTCGTTCTGCGGAGAACTCAAGATACGCCGCGCACACTATAACATTGAATTATGTCGTACTGTCTCTTTCAACTGCTGGCTGAAGACGCTGTCACATCTTCTGCGAGTGCGTTCCACGTATTAATGGCTCTCACAGTGAAGGAAGAAGAAGAAGAAGAATATTGGCTTATTGAATCTGGCAAATCGGTACAAAACTCCGTATGTGCCCTCACCCCACAAGAGCTAATGCTCGCGTGTGGTGTGTTGGCTACATAATAAAAAATAACTTTAAAATACAAGAAGTACAAATGTCAACATATGAAACAATTGCAAAGTTTGGGTGCATCATAGAAAAAAAAATATTACAATAACAGCAGTATACAATTATAACCACTGTTATAAGTAAACGTTAAAAATTTTATTCGCTATTTCTACAACCATTTTAAACAATATTCGTGTTACTATTTTAATACTATTTTAAATTACTATTTTTAATAAGAGCGACTGCAAAGTTACTATTATTAGCAAATGCAGTTATTACAATCACTATTAAAAAATGCTAAGTTAAGGTGCATCGTAGAAAAAATAGCCACAACAGTAAAAATAAATAACATGCTGCAAATAGTCAAAGAAAATCAAGATAACAAAAAGTGCTGAAAGTTTTTTTCAGCTTATAAATTTGAATAAATTTTCAAGGGCCGCAGTACTGATACCCAGTAGCCACCGAAACTGGTATTTCTGGAAACGATGAATTTCAGTAATATCTTTTATGTAGTTGGGTATGTTATTGTAAAATTTGCTTCCAAGGTAGTAGCTGCATTTATGCAGTTTTTCTTTTGTAATTTTAGGCTGAATGACAAAATTATTAGATTCACTCCTCGTGTGGTAATTGGTCACAAAACGAGTTGTAGCATGTTTATTAATTCTGCGGAAGTTAATTAAGACTGTAAACATACAGATGGCGGAGTGGCAGGATACCTAGCTGTTGAAAGAGTTGGAATGAATGATCACGCTGTTTTTTGAAAGTCATCACTCTATTTTCTTTTGAAGCTTGATAAGACTGCCCAACAAGGGTATACAGATTCGTGGTTTTGTCGACTGCGTGCTGTGTCGTCTGGTTCGTATGACAGTCTGGTCGACAGGCAAAATCATTTCGCCAGACACAATTTGACGAGTCTTGGTTAGATCACCTCTTAAACGTCTATCAACAAGGGTTGTCCGGTTAAGCCTTTTCAAACGTTCTTCGTTAATGCAAACCCTTCAGTGAAGAACAGGGCATCATGAGACCGCTCTCTGAACTTGTATCAACCTGTAAATGTCTCCATTGTAATGGGGTGACCAGGAGTGTACCCAGTATTCAAGTTTTTGTCGGATAAACGACACACAAAATCTTCTTGTATTCGTAAGTGTCCACGATTTGAACACAGACTTTAAAATTTTAAAAAACGTTTTCCGAGCATCATTCACAACCTGTTGCACCTGATTATGGAACTTAAAGTTGGTTGTCCACAAGGATGCTCAAGTCTTTCACGACGGTACGTTCTTGCAGCTGATGACCTATAGTACCTACGCAACGGCAGCGTTTCGATCATGAAATTTACTAACGCAAAATGTAAAACGAAAGCCAGGTAATGAGCAACGTACAACGGGTGGGGGTTGGCGGGGGGAAGGAGGGGCTCTTTAAAGTATAACCCAGTATCTACTATGATTCCCCTTCCCAAAAAACCTATGCTAACCTTTTTTCAACGTATAGGCTATGTGTATGTGTGTGAAGGGAAAGGGAGGTGGGGGCACCCAGGATGGGTAATTCAGGGTTTGTCATTATGGTAAACACAGTGACCTTCTTCTCTCAACCCTTAATGTCTCCCATATATAGCTTCGCTCATGTAACCAATTTTGCAAATCTGCGTGGGTGGTTTTCCATTACCTTCCCCTCCGCTCGGCTTTAATCTGTTGACGCCCACGCCCGCAGGGCCTTCACGATACACGGGGCGATAAACGAAAGTAAAAAGAAACTACGCAGGTGACTCGAAAACACAATCAAACCAAAATGCGGCAAACCAACGAAAAAGTTCTTTCTGAGTAAAATTTCATCCTTTTTCCGACCATGCTATCTATCGAAACTGTGGATGGAATACGGCCAGGGTCGGGTTGGGAGGGCTCGGGGCGCCCATTCCGGGGGCTAATGGCCCCGGGAAAGACCCGCAAGCTAGCATATTTTTAAGAAGTGTGTGTGAGTATGAAACGTTTACCTGCAACTTACGAAGCGCATTTTTCGTACAAATTCACTTAAAAGAAAAAAATAATGTTTTTGAAAGGAGGGCTTCTTGTAGTTTGGGATGGGGCATTCCGGCGTGGGGGGGGGGGGGGGGGGTGGGGGCGGGGTAGAGAAAGCCATGAAAGCTAGCATATCCCAAAGAAATCAGCGTGAATAAGAATCGTTTTCCTGCAACTTAGAAACGAAATTTTCATGCAACTTTGTTTCAAATTAAAAAATTTTTGTTTGAAACAATTACCTTCTATAGCTGGGGGGGGGGGGGGGTGAAGCGGGGCAGAGCCCTGTAAGTTAGCACATTCACATTTTAAAGAAATCACCGTGAATTTGAAACGTTATTCTGCTACTTGGGAGATGCAATTTTAATACGAATTCATTTCAATTTTTTCAAAGAAAGGGCATCCCCGGGGTTCCGGGTTCCCGGGCAATCCGACACTAATTACGGTTGATACGTGAGGACTAAACAGTTGTACGGTGGTTAATATTTAACTATAAGCCAGTTTCGGTGGAATACATCTTGGGAATAAAGCAAGGCTATCCTTTCATTTGAAGCAGATGGTAAACCCCTATAATTGCCAAATCCGCCTAACTATTGTGTGCGGGGTGTATCTTGAGTCCTGCAAGTAATTTGTGATCGGCTACGTCTTCCTGGATGGGGTGGCTTTAATCGATGGCCGCCATTGTTTTTGTAACCATCTTGGATATCAACAAGGCACTCTGCTATTGAAAACGTATAATCGATTATCTGTGTTCGTTCTGCGGAGAACTCAAGATAGGCCGCGGACACTATACACTTGTCAGCCTTCACTTAATTTTGCGTAAACACTGTAATTTGGCAGTGTCAATCAATAATTTAATTATTTTAGACAGAAAGATTGGATACTTACACGCCATTCCAGGCATGCCATCCTTTCCCTTGCCCCACTGTTGATACAATTATCAATTTTCAAGATTTTCAAGCACTTTTTCCATACATGAAATTTCGTTATTACTTTCCAGGGCATTTATGGGTTTTCAAAGATTTGCAGGAACTCTAAATTACCTGAAGAGCTTTGCTAAGCCCACTAAGACGATTCGTTTTAAAACACTTTCCAGCGATGTCGTTTTAGTCCAAACTACACAGTGTTTTTGTGCATTATGCGTAAACGGCCTAGCAACAAGCGTAAACGGCCTAAAATAACTTAAATAACGAATTTTGGCAAGAAGGATTAATTTTATCAAAAATATGAATGGAACTTTTTTTGAAGGAAATTTTATTCTAAACATAATTGGTTACCGATTAATTTTCAATCGGATGGACGGTTTCGATGATAGAAGCAAAAAACCGTTTTTTTTATCTCCATTTTTGGATGCCATCTTGAATTCCCCAAGGGTGCCAAGGTGGCATTATTCAGTATTGGGTTACACACACCATAATAATGTACACAATTGGCAATGAGCAATTGTACAGACTATTCTTTTGGGTTTTCGTGCCAGATGCCGGACTACAGAGCAGTGACATTTGCCGCCATATTGGCACCAGATTGGCACCAGTATGGGTTTTGGAGGGCATAACTACAAGGTGCACTACATAAAAATGGAGGGAAAAACAGCGGAAGAGCGGATTTCTTATGCTTAAAATAACGTTGTTTTCTCCAGCAACAAAAATCATGCGTTTTAGGTCTAAGAAATCACTCTTCACAGCATCGGCTTCAGTATGACACCCTTCTGTTTCTCTCTGCAGTGCCCCTTGCAGCTAACCCATTAAGGCTCCACCATAGAGTTATATACAATAATACTGCGTCGTGTCATTGCTCTACTTGGCCAAATAGAATGCACCAATCGTTAGCTGACATATCGTACGCAAAAATAAGAATGGTAAAAAAATTTGAATACAGCAGTAAGGTTTCACGTGGACTAAACAGTACCGCAACACAGTAGAATCTGAAACCTTGCCGGCAAGTTTATTTGTGTTCCTTTGCTGTTTTGACTTTGAATCAGTTCAACCTTATACCTTAAGCATCAAACTAGATCGGCTTTGTTTTCTAATTCTTTTAAGGGTCGATCCTAACCTTGGTCAAGAGTCGACGGTGTTGACGTACGAGCCAAACTAGATCAGAAAATAAATAGAAGTCCTTAGACGTTTGAGATTAGTTTTAACTGAAACCGAGGCAAAACAGAAAAGGAACACAAGCAAGCTTTCCTGTAAGGTTTCAGATATCACAATGTTGCTTTAGTGTTTATTCCACGTGAAACCTTGCTGATGTAGTCATACGTGTGTTCGAGTTTTTTTTTGTTTTTTAACACCGTCGGTAAGCTAATGCTTGGATACTGTCACATGGCTAAACGTCATCGCTTAAAACTGTAAAACTAGCCATCATCATCAATAGGCTATTAAGTAAGCCCCCTCCCCTCCCCCATTACCCCCCCCCCCCCAAAAAAAAAGTAGCTACGTGTGCGTCAGGTGTGGCAGCAGCGGAGTCAGAATTTTTGCTGAAGGGGTGCGAAGACCGAAAAAATGACGTTAAGGATGGTTTGTACTCTCGCCCTTAGCAGTAAAAATGAATGGTGGAATGGGAATGGGGCAGGCACAGAAAGGCGCCCCCTCCCCCCCCCCCCCCTTTCCCCCTTCAGGCCTCTATCCTGCTACTGAGCTATGGGTATACCCGATTCTTGTTAATTCAAAGCTAACGGGTTTCAAGTTTCGAATTTGATGACATTTTGTATGCTGACCGGGTACACCTCGGAGAGGGACTTATTTCCAGATCGAAAATCGGGCATGTTTTTGGCCGGAAACTAAAAACAATCTATCGGAAATCGTTATAAACCAATTATTAAAAACCAATTGTTAGAGAGTTTTTTTGGTGTGCGTTTTACCATTTTAATGTTATCAATATTTTCGCATCGTTAAAACCACTGTTACAGCCATAATTATAATTTTTAAACAACTCTACAGCCTAACCAAATTTTAAAAGACGATTTTTTTTCAAAGTCTAAAAGTGCAATGTGTGAAAAGAGTGGGGGGGGAGGATGTGAATGGCCCACTTTTGGCTGTGCCACTGTTTACCTGTTTTAACTTTTAGCCTACTGCTAAAGATTGCTTGATACACACTCGTATCCGGGTCGAAAATTTGCAATTACCGTGCTTTCATGTGCACCTTATCGGCTTGTTACATTTTAAAGATTCCTCCTAACTCTGACACATTAAAGGGATATACCTCCCAGCGCAATTTTTCTCGATCCTCCACATCAAGTACGGCCCCAAAGGTCTATTTACTTACCGTTAGTCTTTCCCTTGCTAAAAACCGTTTTAAAATGTGGCGTCTAGGAGATTTTCTGTTGAATATTGCTAACTATATTTAGTGACGGTTCGTCACTAAATGATGCAATGCGCGCGTACAATAATCATGACGTTTCAACACTGTGTGTACATCTACTAATTTTCTAATAATTACCATGAGATCTAAAATCTAATGGACTAATGGGGTAAAAATTAAAATTAATTTTTCCAATAGATCGCTGAAGCAAAATTATAAGGCTAAGACTTTCGGCATCAGGTCTAGCAAATTATAAATTGTGATTTTAAAATACAAGAATCATTCCGGTTTTTGACGACACGATCAATGGGTTCACGGTGGCTAGACTATTAGGCGCAATGCCAATTGAGACAGTAGCTACGATTTTCATTGCGAGGAACGAAGCTACCGTCTCAGTTGACCTTAGCTGTGGTAAATACGCGGATGTGATCGTCGCGTGGGTGTTGTGAGGCAGGCGGAAGGTTATAAGGCAGGCGGTATGCGTATTGAGACATCAGGTTTAGGCAAGAAGGAACACCACTTCATTCTTTTCTCTAATGGACACAAACAAGATTGAGATAGAAGAGCTTATTGTGTCAACAACGCGCAGTCCTTAAGGACTTAAATTTGTCCTTTTCAACACAAATCCTCTGTCAGAAATGCTTATCTAGAAAGTCTTAGCCGCCATTCGGCTGTCTGAGTTTCCGGATTAAAGTTGCCAACAGCTTTCTCCCGGAAGCTCAGAAGAACCCCACCATCCATCTCCTCTCCCCCCCCCCCCCGTCCCTTAGAACGCAAATCAATACAGACAGGCAAGATCCCTTTCAACAATTTTATCTTAAATCAACCGACCTGAACCAATCTCTTCCTTCCAATTTCGGAAGGTAACCATTTTCTGCATCATGGCGTTGATTCTTCAAGCTCTTCTGACCATCCGGCGTTTACGTCCTATAATCATGTTTGCTCCATTATGCTGAAAAGTGGCTTCATTTCCAACCACGGTTTGTTGAGTCAGCATTTTCTCCAAGACTCGATGTGGTTTGGGTTCCCCTTTGGGACACTCCTAAGACGGGGAGGTTATGTGCCCCAGGGAATATCAATAGAGAGTTGTTATCGTTTGGCTCGGGGACCCAACCTTCTGACGCGATTGGCTTCGTAATTGCATAACCCCTTACACCATCGTCGCTCCACACATAGCAACAGGTTGGTGCGTGGTGCGGCTTTCTTGTCGCGTAAACAAGCACGTAATAGATTAGCTGTCGAAAATTTGATGACGAAAGGGCGATAACCTCGTTTATTATTTTCGGAACGCTTCGTCAATTTCCACTCATGCTCAAATTTTTACATTTTTGAACTTGCGTGTATCAGGAAGTTTGCACGTGTCACCTGATCAGAGAGTGACTTTCTGTCGGCAGAGGTTTGCCGAATTTATGTATTTAGGGTCACTGTAATGGTGTAAACAAAGCACACTATTCGTATAGGTGATCATGCAATTGCAGCACAACAAAAAAGCGGTAATTTAAAGGGTGCAACGTGAGTTTTCGGATTGGTTGACGTAGGTCGGATTTGAATGGAGCCCGGGTTACATGGCCATCGGTCCCAGAAAGAAAAATAAGGGGGGGGGGAAGGAGCTTTGAGCTTTATTTTTAATTCTTATTTATCCCGTTTATTTCACCTTATATTTAACCGCAATTTGAAAGATTTGGCAGCAGTGGGATTTATCCTCAACATGATAAAATACGAATTTAGTTGCTTAGAGTTAATAGACACACGTCTCCTAGTGAGGCCGCCTCTTGTAGCGTCAAAGGCTGGGTTACGGGCGGAATGATGACTTTATGGAAGAATAGTAAATACAGTAGGGCTATTGATGTTTATTTATTCAGTATTTGATGTTAAATATATTCGCCTTCCACTGCGTTTTCTGCTATACAAAACAACTCTAATGGAATGGGGATAAATGATGTTTTGGGGGCATGCTGGCTGAAAGTTGAGACTTAGTGAGTGGAGGAAAAGGGGAGGAATGATTTCTAATTATCAAATCTAAAACAAAACCCACAAGGGTGAAAGAACCCGCCAAGTTTCAGCCAATCGAAGTAGTGATATCAGAGTCAAAAAGGCTGCCACCAAATTACTACATTAGTTGCCAGGCTAATCCCACCGAGTATTAGATCAAAGGTTAAATCAAAAACCTGACCATTGCTACTACCGGTAGCAATGGTCAAGTTTTTGATTTAACGTGTGAGGTAATAGTCGGTGGGACTAGCTTGGCAACTAATGTAGTAACTTGGTGGCAGCCTTTTTGGCTCTGATATCACTACTTTGATGGGCTGAAACTTGGCAGGTTTTCACCCTTGTGGGTTTTGTTTTAGATATCACTTATTTTGTAGTTTTTTTTTTTTGTGGCGTCTTATTTTTGCCACTGCCCATTTATCTACTATCTTGCCAAGTTTGGTCGAAAAATATTGAATACGAACGGAGATATTTTTTTTTTTTTAAGTTTCGCTGAAATGAGGACTTCAATCGTATAAATTAAAACGTTTGCTTCAAAGGGTTTCAAAGGGTTTAACGAGCGTTAACCACTCCTGGTCATCTGCCCGAAGCCCTAAGGCCCTATGTCTGCAACAGCCGACACGTTTGCTGATTTCCATTCAACCATCAACAATAAGTAGCGCGGACTGCGAATTTCTTAAGAGCTTAGTGGCCCGAAACCATGCATGCAACAATGTTTATCAACAATGTTGTGTTGCCGATTATTTCTGGCAGTCCGTTTCTCATTGTTACTCGTTAACACTAATAACGAGTAATGCTTATTTTGATCACCGGTTGCGTTTTCCCAACATACAGAAAAATAGCATTACAAAATAATGATTGCAATCTTTTTAGTTAATGCCTTCCCAAACGTCAAACCTTAAAGGCACGTATTGGAGTTAAAAGAGTGCTGCATACCAAATTTCATTCGTATCTGTCGCATAATTTGTTTTATATGAGCGGAATTAGTCAGTAGTCAGTAGTCAGTTGTTAGCTGAAATCGACGATCTTCACGCACTTTTATCACCTTGATACAGTTTGTGCACTTGATTGAAATACAACTATTGCTTGTCAGGGCACTATAAGACTGCCCATTTACAACAATTTTCAAACTGTTTCGCCTCATAGGTATTTATCCTCATCATCGTGAAATACGCTCAACTCTGGTTTCAAGTAAAGTACCAAAGCTAGTGACCATGCAACAACAATGCAGGAGCTAAATAGAGACTTTCTTACAATGAAGTTACAATGAAGTGTAACAATTATTGAACTTGGCGGGCAGACCACTAGCGTGGTCCTTGATATCGAAAGTGACCTAATGGATTGACAACTGGGAATGGAATGGCATTTTTGGAGTGGGAATGCTAAGGCGTTGTTAAGTGGGTGCTATGCATTGTTGTTGACATGGTGAGCTCGTGGTTACAATACAATGAATTTTGTAATACAATTGATATTGAACAATAAAATAAATATTCTTTTGGCTTTTGGAGGGAAGACAAACTGAGAAACAGATCGGGATAGGAAGGCTCTTTGGGAAGTAAAGCATGATCGTCCAGAGTTAACTGACGAGAGACTTACCACTAACTTAGATCTATCCATACACTCTTTGTCATCAAAAACCGATCTTGACGGCGATACATTAGTGTGTGTCTAGATTCTTGTATCTTGCAATCTCACAAGGCCAGTCTTGAATACGTACTCTGTGCTTCGTAGACCATTGCCACTTTACAGTTTTGCATTCTACAACTGAAGTAGTTTTCGGAATTAACTTTGCGAAAGTTTTAATCTGTTTACATCACCTCTCCTGCATTGTTTCGCACTCTTCCCATTCTAAAGCTTCCTCCACCTTTTTCTTTGTCTTTCCTGATAAGCACTCTCTGAGAAACGTGCCAAAAATTCGCTGGGCAAACACCCCTGAACGAAGGGGGTCGTCTCAGACGCTCAGAAAACATCAAATCAACGGGCCTTGCTTTGCAGTGCGTCAATATCTCCTGGCAGACTTTCGAAGCCTGGTGAGTTCTACAAATTCTCCTCTTGGCATTAAGAGAAGGAGTTACTGATCGCACTATCCGTCTTTCCCTCCTTACAGTGTGGTGATGGGCGCAGCATGATTTCTGATTTGGCACCACATGAATGTCGGGGGGAAAGCGGAAAACTGGGAATTTGATAGGGGGAAATTGGGGGAAATTTGCTACGTTCGATTGCAGATATTCAGCCTTGGATGGAAAGGGTCATAAACAGTCGTGGTTCAGTTCTGAATGATGGCTTAACTCTGGTTTCGCTTACGAGGCTGGGTGACTTAGTCTCATAGTTGGATTTTTTAACGCGGTTCCATAGGTATAGGGTCAAATCCGAACCAGTCATTTCAAAAGTCAGTTTTCCAAAAGGTTGTGAAAGAATTTCTTACATGGAAATTAACGGTAAATTCAGTGGAAATTAGAATTTTCCAGTGAATTTGATTTTGCTTTAATCAGGAAAAAAATAGGACTGCAAAACAAAATTTTAAATTTTTTGAAAAAGTGGAAAGCATCGGAAATTAATATAACAAAAGGGACACACAATAAATGAACAAATATGGGGGGTGGGAGGGGGAGAATCCGCAGGAAAAATTAAGCCGCAGGAGGAGAAAAAGTTTCCTGGTGAAACTCAGTACCCTGCCTGGTGAAATTCGCATCAAGACAACTGACCTAACCTTACCTTACGTACTACACGGGGCGAGGGATAATCGTCTAACTGTAAAATCGCATAATTGGAAGAACGTATACCGTAAAACAGTATAACGGAAAGTCGTCTAATAGGAAATTCGTATAATGGAAAATCGTGTAACTGGATTTTCGTGTAATGGAAAATCGTCTAACAGGAAATTCGTATAATGGAAAATCGTCTAATGTACAATTATCCTTTATACGATATTCCGTTTAGATGCTTTTCCAGATTTTTATTTAGGCAGATTTTAGACAATTATCCCATTAGACGATTTTCCAGTTAGACGTTCGTCCGACGCCCCCTCGATCGCGCTGCCGCGCTCGCTGCGGCTATACATATAACATCAGAAACCGCAGTTAGACGTTTATCCAGTTAGACGTTTACCATTATACGATAATCCATTATACGATATTCCGTTTAGATGATTTTCCATTAGACGATATTCCGTTTAGACGATTTTCCAGATTTTTTATTTATGCAGATATTAGACAATTATCCCATTAGACAATTTTCCA
>JAHWFP010190837.1:19666-41384 GCA_023313725.1 Lithobius niger
ATGTGACAGCGTCTTCAGCCAGCAGTTGAAAGAGACAGTACGACATAATTCAATGTTAATTTGTTTTTGTTGCGTGTTTTGCTGTTAACCGGTTACTTAAACTTGCGTTCTTCCGGTTTATTTTAATTTAATTTAATTAAAACCGCGAGCGGCTATCTTGTGTCATTAGTCCCGGTAACGCTGGAAGTGGCTGCCGCATTGTCAAGCCGGAGCTTCTCATGCATTACGTCGGCCGGTAACGTGACACCAATCTCAGAAATCACGTTTGTTAAATCTAGAGTAATTAGTTGTAGAGTAGGTGTGTGAATAATTCTCTTCTTACTGACAAATCAGGGTTATTTATTAACTGAACAAAAAACGGCTTTGCCGTTTAGAAAAAAAAACATTAGAGCTCGTATCCCCATACTCCAGCTGTGAAGGAACACGAACAAAAATGGATTAGAGTTCACTCAAACGCAACGAACTATAAATAATTTGTACATATACGCGGGAGGCTGGCATGTCACAATCCTTGTTCCCTGGAATTGGAGTTCAAATTATAGTTCGTTGCGTTCGAGTGAACTCTAATCCATTTTTATTCGTGTTCCTTCACAGCTGTGAGTATGGGGATACGAGCTCTAATGTTTTTTTTCTAAACGGGTAAGCCGTTTTTTGTTCAGTTAATTTGCTGGCTTTTTTCGCTTCCTTATTATTGTAATTGCTATGGTCTGATCAATCGTGTCGACGGTACGTCTGCTGTCCACCCACTTTTGTTTGCGAAAAAACGGAAAATTAGCAATGCGTATTTATGTTGAGGTTCGGCCCAAGCTTTGTCCCATGTTTATTATTTGCTGGCAACACACTAGCGTGTGTCTAGATTAAGCAAGTGTCATCTCGATGGGTAGTTGACTGCATTGTTGCAGGCAGATACAGAATCGTGGCAAACAGTTGCGGTAACAATTCAACTGGCTTCCAGAAGCTCGTTTTTTTGACGAACTAAATAAGTCATTCAGTCATGTCGATCGACCAGTTGGTTCAGTGGTTACTTGATCAAAACCCAACTTACTTAGCAAATATGATCCGTTAACTTTTTCGAAATCTAATTTTCTTGCATCATGTCTAAAAACTGTTGCTTTCCCATTTCTTTCTGCAAAGTACGATTTTGCGATTCGTGTTTTCTATGGATTATTCATGATTTTCTTCCCTCCTACCTTTGTAATTTTTGATGTTTTTTTTTTATAGTTATGTACATTAATGATTTAATGATTTAATGATTTATCGCAAGTAATCCTAGTTTTTGAATGTTGGAATTTTCTCTCAGTGTTTTCTGTATTTTGTTTTGGCATTTAAGTGTACCACTGACCTATACGCGGGCATCTGCTCTTGCGGTGTCTGGATATGTCACTACCATGACTAACTTTGGTTATTACATTGAAATAAACTCGACTCAACTCAACATTTGCGCACATTATGCAGGCGAAATATTGGGAACCTGAACTTAATTTAGCTGTTCGCGTGTCGACATGAAGATATGATGCGTGTTGCACGTTCTCATAATACCACGCGCCAAGGCTGTTGGCTGTGACGCACGTGTTACGTGTTACGTGTTACGTAGCCCACTCAGACGGCCAATGATCCGCTGTTCTCGTTCGTCATTGGCTAACTCATGATGACATCACGGTAAACAGCCGTGGCTCGTGGTATAGAGCAGTAACATTTGCCGCCATATTGGCGCCTGTATGGGTTTTGAGGGCATAACTACAAGGTGCACTACATAAAAATGGAGGGAAAAACAACGGAAGAGCGGATTTCTTAGGCTTAAAATAGCGTTGTTTCTCCAACAACAAAAATCGCGCGTTTTAGGTCTAAGAAATCACTCTTCACAGCATCGGCTTCAGTATGAAGTCCTTCTGTTTCTCTCTGCAGTGCCCTTTGTAGCTAACCCATTAAGGCTCCAGCATAGAGTTATATACAGTAATACTACGTCGTGTGACTGCTCTATAGTCGTAACTACGGCAACTGTAAGATAGCTGTAAGGTTTGACCTCAATCTTCTACGTTAAAGCGAAGCGTAGTTCGATATTTTAAACCAAATTTGGTATGTAGGCCCATAGGGTCGGGTGAACAATCGTATCAAAATTTATTAAAGTCTGTTGGATCACGTCGGAAATCTGGACCTCAGCTGGGATTGTGAAACTAATGTCCCCTTCTTACGGTTCATGAATTTCTACTCAACAATCGGCCCAAACTATTTGCCGTACAAAGCTGGTTTTGAGAGCTGGTTGTGCAGATTGGGCATTTCTAGAAATTATCGAAATTGGTCAAGTAATTCCGGAGCTAAATGGTCTAAATGACCAGTTTTATTGTTTAAAAATTGTTATTAGCGATGCGAATCAGCAATGGCCAGCTGCAAAACGTTGATTGAAAATTAAACGGATGGTAGTTTATTTGGCGGTTTGACGGCAGCTTCCCATGTTAAAATTACATGTCCGTTGCCCATTTGGCTTTTGCCGTCCTGCAGTAATACGAATACGGGCGCATTTACACAACGACTCAGGGTGCTTGGATTATACGTAGCTTTGATAGGGTGGCCCCACTTTCCATCACGTTTTACCGCGAGAAACTGTGCGAGATTTTGAGAGCTGCTTCAAACGCGTCTGACGTCTCTGCTCCCATTTTCGAGCCATTTTACCGATTCTTGCATCTCATTGGTTTTTGATTTTGCTGATGAATCGGATACAAAATCGGACTAACAAACGAAGGAGTACTCATCATCAAACGTAAGCCGGACCGCTCCAATTCTGTAAATTGTTTTAAAGTGCATTAACCTACCAGTACAATCGACAATGCGACTGAAAATAGCAACGTTTGTTATCAGACGGAGAGCACCGCCACAAGCGGTCATCATAAACGCATGCGATTGTTTTGGTTTCAACGCAACGACTTCAGCTACTCTCGTCTTGGGTAATCTGGTAAGAATTTATCATTTTGTTTTAATAATGTGTATTTTAAAGCTCAGCAAAGGTAAAACGATCAGATTTTTCATAATTATTCATTAATTTCGTTAAAAACTACTCGCCAGTTGAAACAAACCTTTTTGTTGGTTTCGAAAAACCAAGCGTCGTCTGCTTCGAGGATTAGTTTGGGAGCAAAAACGTCATCAACTGAAATCTCGCTCGTGTATGCTTTACTACGGGAAATAGCTCCGCTCTAGCTCAGATGCGTTAAACTAGTGGGTCCACCCTATCAAAGCTACGTATAATCCAAGCTCCCTGCAACGACTCTTCTTTGCATTCTCGCAGCTAGAATTTGATCACGATGGCAACGGTGCCATTGCTATGGTAACAACCCTACCTGGATTAGCTAAATACGACATCGTTTGAGTAAATGCGTGTAGTCATATAATTCGTTACAATAAGAGACAAAACAATTTTTCCATTCGCCTCTGAGCTCACATTATTCACTGTTTTCGTTGCGAGCCGGCAGAGCTAAAACCGCCGCCATGTTGGAATTTAAGATCATTTCTCATGTACAGTTTGGTACGAAGTCCTCTGGAAACCACTGATTCATCTTTCATCCGTGTTGTACAACTCACGGAGTATATGAACTCTAGTAGATGTACTTGTTAGTGTACATTATTCTAATAATTCTGACTTACAGACTTCGGATTAGTCGGATTCAGTGCGAAAAAAACAAACCAGGCCACAGAACGTGAAAGACACCGTCTGTTCCCGGGTAACGGAAATGAATGAAGGATGGTGAAATGAATCATAAGATACATGGGTTGAGTGAGCGAAGCAACCTTACCGCAATTACCCATCTTCAAGAACCGGAAGTATTTAAATTACACATTCTACTGTTATGGGGCAGTTGTACTCCTAGAGTTGCCCGTTTTCATGACGGGCTTTACAGCTAGTCAGAAATAAAAGGGAACAGCAGACATCCGCTAGTAGGTTCGTTTCAAAAACCTGTTCAAAGGGCAAAGTGTCAGACGTCGTTTAAAGCTTAGTATGGATGGTGCTGACACAACGTGCTCAGGGAGGGAGTTCCACACGCCGACGACGCGAACAGCAAAAAAAGATCTCGTGCACTCCGTGGAGAACTTAGGCAGAGAAAGCTTTAAGGAGTGTCCACGAGTCGAAGATGGGGCCGCTAAGTCAAAAAAAAGGAAGATCGTCTGGTAGAGAGCCCTTTAAAGTCTGAAATGTCAAAATAAGGTCAGCCCAAATTTTTAGGTTCATACAGTCACGGTGAATGGTAGCTTGATAGGAGCACGATGTTCTCATAAACAAGAGATCCCTGTTTCGAGCCTGACCTCCGATAGCCCTGGAATTTTCTGGAAGAGATGAGGCCTGTGTTGCCCCGTGCTCATTAGATTGTGACATATCGATTGGAGTGGCCCTAGCAAAATTGTCCCTCTCGTCTTCTGGTTAAGGTTTCGTCTGGGCGCGAGGCACACATCCATGATCTTAAAGGATGTCCGTATGGTACTGCGATGAATCACGTCTGATGATCGGTAGATTTTTTTTCGATTTTCTTTAAATTAATCTCCTTTTACTGCATTACCATATCTTTCAATTTTAAGGGGTGGGTTGGGGGGAAGGGGTGACGCTTCAACTCTCGTCCGACGGAAGATTCAATTCCATTTTCAAAAAAAATTAAACCTTGAATCAGATTTTCCTTGGGTGAAAATAAAATTAGCTTTTTTTTTTTAATTTTGTATTTCTATTTTGTGCTCGTCTACTTCGTTTCCCACTCTTTTATTCATTAATTAATCAAGCGGCATTTTTTTTAATTCTTCGACAAAAAAAAACGAAACACAGAAGAAAAACTCGTTATCACCACCTTTTAGTGAATTCTCTTTCGCACCGTAGGGCGGACGTACGTCATTTTTTTGTTTGATCTTTTCGGAATTTCCAAGAATTTTCAATTGGATCCCTTCATTCTGCTCTTCTCTTTTAATCAAGTAAATATTTGAAAGAATTTAAATTTCTCATTCATTATTCATCAACGCATCAAACTGCAGTGTTGATAGAAGAACTCACTTAGGAAATTGAAACGTTAAAAGTCCCCCTCCCCCTCCTTTTAGAAAAGTTAATACGCATTGGTGAAAAAAGTATGAGTTTGTGCGAATGCTGGTGAATAGGTTGGTGAGTGGGCGCCAACTGAGAAAAATCATCGCGTATTTAGCACGTCTGTAAAAGGGCGCGTTTACGCAACGGCTCGCCTTTGCATTCTCGCAGCTAGAAGCTAGAAATCACCTGAAATTCCAACATGGTGGCGGTTTTAGCTATGTCGACTCGCAATGAAAACACTGAATAATCCGAGTTCAGAAGCGGCTGTGAAAATTTCGTCAGGAGGAATTCTTTATCTTATTGTGACGGATTATAAGACTTAAAGCATTTACTCAAACGACGTCGGACTTAGCTAATCCAGGCAGCGCTGTTACCATGGCAACGACAACTTTGCCATTGTGATTAAATTCTAGCTGCGAGAATGCAAAGGCGAGTCCTTGCATAAACCCGGCCTAAGGGCTCGTTTACGACAGCAACGACAGCAACGACAGTTTTCTCGCTCACTAGCTTTTACCTAATCAATACTAAATCTGATGGCTGCTTCTCACCTTTACCGGAGTATGCGGCTTTCGAGTTGTCTATGCGTAT
This sequence comes from Lithobius niger, assembly GCA_023313725.1. Lineage (NCBI taxonomy): Eukaryota > Metazoa > Arthropoda > Chilopoda > Lithobiomorpha > Lithobiidae > Lithobius > Lithobius niger. The sequence goes on from JAHWFP010190837.1 coordinate 25,308, forward strand.
TAGTAACCATGGCAGCGACGCAGACGCAAATCTTCTCCTCGTGCCTCGTGACACGGCGTACGATGCTTGCAACATTTGAGCGTCGATTTATGACAACAAGAAAACAATTTTTACTGCAGTACAAGACGACGGACTGTTTTTTGTATGCCGGCATTCGATGGTTTGTCTTCGATTCGCTAGCCACGAAATGGGCGCCATGTTGGATTTTGAATTCTCGCTGCGAGAAGCTGTTTGTTCTACCGACGTTTGATCGTTGCTAGAAGCTGTACTTTGAAGGAGAATAGGAAATTTTGGAAATAGCGTGAAATGACAACAATCTTGTAGCAATGTTTAATATTACTGTAGCACTTTGTTCTTTATCCGTGTTGTTATTTATAATACATCCAATTTGTTATCTATTACCGCATTCATTTAGTAGCAACGGGAAACTAATCATAAATAAATAACGGTTGACTAGCAAATAGCATTCGGCGAGCGAGAATGACTTGTTGCGTAAACGCGCCCTAACAAGGAACAAGGAGAATGTGCGTCGATCATATTCTCGGCTAACTTGGCTAAGGGTGCATTCATGCTACAAGACCTCGCTCGTGAAAGCTATTTGCTAGTTGATCATTATTTATTTGCGATGAGTATCCAATTTCTACTCAAGGAATGCGGTAGTACGTAAATAATTAAATGAACTATGAATAACTAACTAGCTGTATCCCTGGCTTAACATACGCCAGTCTAGCCGGTTCCCGCATGCGCGAGCAAACTACTTTACTGGGCGGCATGAAATGAAAAGGGCTACCTCCCTCCCCTGGTCCCTCCCTGTACCTCCATTGTGTGGTCAGATTCCTTCCTGGTACCCCCCCCCCGCACCCCTACCCCCATTCTCCCCATTGTGTGGTCTGAATAACCCTCATCCCCTGCATGCTCCCCCTTCCACGGAACGCCTGGTGTTTGGTCTTACAGCGTGGCTGAATTGCCTGTTTCTCCGTTTTGATACCAAGTGTGACAAGCCCGCAACAGCGATCGTGCATGCAGTGATTGTTACTCAACCAAGTTTGAAACTATTCAACTCGGCCCTAATTGGCCGCATTATTGGAGCAATATTTCGTTTTTTTACTGATTGTTACAGAGCATATCCGTTCAGAATGTCGGGCGATCGCCCATTCTTTGCTACCGTGCCAAGAATGAACCCGCTCGCCCTCTTTCATTGCTACCGCCAGCTCATTGTTTAGTTAATTTAAGCCATTTTCATTGGCTGTCCTAATGATGACTTTGCTTTCTGATCCCAACCTAAGCGTATCATACACGGCGATAGCCGTGTATATAGTATATGTATGAGCATGGCGACCAGTAGACACGTTGTATCTTTAAAGCTAAGGTAGTTTGGATGATGTTTTCAGCTACGTGAGGATAAATGATAACGCGACAAAAAAGGTTGAAACTTGTTTGATCGGGAGACTTTGGTCGCCTAACATAAAAGTCACTATTAATGACACAACTTAACGTTTTCTTGTTGAAAAAACTACGTGAATAACGTTGATATTTGCCCATTTACTACTGGCTACTGGCTACTGCTACTAGTAACGCTTGTCTTGTATCACGAAAATAAATTCTTTCACGCGGTGAATAAAGCTGGTTCTTAGCTCATTTTACAGGTATTTCTCTGGAGATGTGCCCTTTCACAAGGCCTCTTCTAATTGGTGAAGTGGTTCAGGGGTTAGGGACCTCTAAACGACCAAATTGATTGTTTAACATTGTTTTAGACATTGTTATTATTGTTGTTGTTGTTGTTAACATTGTTATTGTTAGGGCTTCGGGTGGATGACCAGGAGTGGTTAACGATCGTTAAACCCTATGAAACATGCAACAATGACAAACTAAACATTATATAAATCCGTGCGTTAAAGCTGTACTAAAAAGAAACAGTAATCATATGGTAAGCAATTTTCATATATCTAGACACACGCTAGTGTGTCGCGCCAAGTTAGGCAACAAACATACAACAAACATCACATCAATTCAATTTTCGAGGTTGTAAACTATTGTAGCGCGACGCCATAGCGTTAGTGTCCTATATCCTGAAGCATAGTTGGGCACATTTCAGGTACTTGGGGGAAAATAATAATACGGTACAAAAGCTTAAATTGTGTTGAAATCGAGAGCAGTGACCCACCTGACAAAAATTAACTCGTGTAGGAATGCCAGCTAAGCTGCTTTCAATGCAAAATCTGACCCTCAATAACGTTGAGAATGTGTTACTAGGTACTACGTAGCTAGCTAGCTAGCTTAGGTCCCCTCATCCCCATGTTAAATCCAATAGGGTGATTATTCATCGATTCCGAGATAACGGGAAGGCTTCCAGCTATGAAATTGGACGAATGGCTGCAGTACGATACGAACTGCGTACCTTTTATGGTTTGAGCCTAGGGGTGTAACGAGGATGGCGTGGGATGGCGCGTAAGTACGAAAATATTGTTATAACGATTGTTAGTATTGTCGGCATCGTCTCTCATTGGACGACCAAAGTTCGGACAATGACAACCAGTATACTGACGTGCGTGCCTAGACACACACTAGTGTATCATGATAAATCTAAACAACGTTGCAAAGGAATTGTATCCAAATCCAATTCACGAAAAATAAATCAACTTTAAAAACAAAGCAAAATAAACAAAGCGAAAAACAAGTAAAGAGGCCACCAAATTGAGAGTGGTTCGGCCCTCCAAAGGAGTGATATCAACATACCAAAACTAGCTAAATAAAACAAATTACAAAAAAATTAAAACCAAACCAAAAACTTATAAGGAGGTGACTAATTTGAGAATGGTTTGGCCTATAGGCAAAAGGTAGTAGCAGATTGTTGAAAACTAATTTCTTGTTGACGTGACATTTTATTATACATCTGCACGGTAGTGGAGTTGAGTCGATACACAATTAAAAAAAAAAAGGAGTGATATCATATTAAAAAAACCAAAACTGGTAAAAGGGGCCGCTAAGTTCCGAATGGTTCGGCCCTTCAAAGGAGTGATATCAACACACCAAAACATTCGCCAACTTAATCGCACCGAATAATACTTTGGACGTTAAATGGAAACTTTAACATTGCTACCAAAAGTAGCAATGTTCTTGTTTTCATTTAACCTTCGAACTATTAAATGGTGCGATTAACTTGGCGAATGTTTTGGTGTGTTGATATCACTCCTTTTAAGGACCGAACCATTCGGAACTTGGCGGCCCCTTTTACCAGTTTTGGTTTTTGATATGATTTCGTTTAACCGTCGAACTATTACTCGGTCGGATTAGCTTGGCGAAAGAGCTTGGTGTTTGATATCACGACTTCACACGGCCGAAAAGCTTGGTGGAAATCCTTAACAAGTTTTGGCTTGGGTAGAAATATCCCCTACGGACACGTTTTTGATTGAAACAGAAAGTCTCAACAATACTTTAGTGTGTTAATTTATCGGATTTATTATCTGTTACCCCAAAAGATTGCATCGGTGGAATGGAAAATTAATATGGTCATCGATCTGTACGGCGGTTGGAAAGGGAACATATTCAAATAGATTCTTCGCTTGATCCAATACTCTACGTTCTTCAAAGAACTCTTTTTTTTTTTTTACTATCTTTTTTTTTCTGGTTGTCTTTAAATTTTCTGCGAAGTCGTCCTCGTCTTTACTTGTATTGATTTTTAATTAAATTCAGATGTCTACTTTGCTGTTATTGTTATGAAGGCTGTCTGTTCTCTGAATCCAGGCAACAACTGGAGTCTATTCTTGTTTGTCGCTATCCGTGTCTGGCTGCCCAATTTCCTCGAACGTCTTCACTCGCTAGCTGCTGGGCCATGCGGGAAGCCGAACCACAGGCGGGGCTTCTTTGTAGGGAAAACATCTAAAGGTCAATACGGCTGGCTGGTCGACAACTAAAAGAAAATAGGAAAAAAGAACAAAAAAAAAAAAAAATATCACGTCCTACACAGCTGCTCCCCCTAACTTTAAATTCTTTTGAGTTTTGCTTGATGTAACGAGAGTAGACGATCGACATTATGATGATGTCATTCTCGGAAACCTGCTAGAAATTTTTTTTTTTTAACTCAGTAGTAATAATGTATGTTTATCTGTTTTCCTAATAGAGCTTAATTTTTTTTCCCTGAGTGTTGTCGTTGCAGTCGGTGACGGGGAATAACTACCCTACATTTTAAGATATTGCCTTGTAAAGTGTTGGTGCCCATTTAAGACGAACAAAGCAGCCATTTTAACACATAATATGGAAACCCAAATTTTCGGCAAAGCTCACGTTCATCTTTTTCAAGGGATACCGAAAGGTTGTTTACATTAAAGGCATGCAACATACGACTTGAAATACTTTAGGCGTAGTAAATAGAATGATTAAAATGCCAGCGGCTATGGTATGGTACAAATTTTACGTTTTTGTTGCAGTGGGATTGGCCATCTAATTTATTGTGTTATTGCGTGTGTATTTTTAGATTCTGATGAAGTTCCCGTTGAGGAACGAAAATTTCATTGTGTACAATAAATATGCTAGGCAAGGGAATCAAGCTGTCAGAAACCTGTACTAATTGAAAATTAGTTCAAGTAGGACTGCTACTTTACTAGGCGAATGTGTAAGTCTGGAAGATTTTTTTTTTTAGAAATGTCTGTTTGAAAAAGGTGGAATTTTTATGGTAGGCGATTTGACATGTTACCTACTGTTTTGTGTTCGCCGTTTCGAGAGGTCGGGCCAACTATTAAATTAAATTAAAATATGAAAGATCAGTTCACAACAAAACATGTAAAAAATACACTTTAACATTGAAAGGATAGGCTGACAGTGTGCACACAAGGCACCATTTAACCTTCCCTATTCTTCCCAATTTATCCTTCCCATGTATCCTCCCCACCCTCCCCCATTTATCCTTTCACAATTATCCACCTCCATACATCCTTATGATTCTTCCTCATTCTACCCCGTTTATCCTTCTCATTCTTCCCCATTTATCCCCCCCCCCCATTTATATTACTCCTATTCTAACCCACCCCTCCCCCCTCCCTTACCACCAATGTGAAAATGGTATTCATTTTACTTGATCCGTGTAGTGCATGAATTGCTTTGGTGATTTATGAAGTCATAATCACCAATGCAATTATGTATTCCCATTCAGTCAAACCCGAGCTCCGCAGTCGATACTTGAGTGAAAAACTTAAAACTCACCACCATTTTGATCAGCGCAGCCATCGTTAAGTTTCATTGGTTAAAAAAAAAAACCAATTAGGCCGTTACTTTTAAAATTCACAAATGTATATCATTAGATCATTACCGTCGCGATGTCAGCAGTCCGAAATGTACGTATGGTAATTCCAGTGTCAACATTAACGCACACCTCCGCCTCGTAATGACATTTCGAAGAGGGACTACTTCTTTCGGCGACTGCACACTCCTTGCCGCAAGTACGTGATTAACTGCGAGCCAACTGATAAATACACGCCACAGAACGGTTTTCACCAATTTGTATCTGGGATCTAACGGGAAACAGAGACACGGGCGATGAGGCGAGGGGGGGGGGGGCTTCCTTGCGCACACGGACAATTGATTGTTCGTTTGTTCCACACCGGGGTTGTGACAAACACGGTAATTAGCCATTATTTCGCTTCGATTCACTGGGACCCGCTGTTGTCAGTTAGGAAAGGAGAAACTTGGTGACCAATATGCAAATGTTTTATCGGGGAGGAATCCTTCCACATGGATGCAGTCTGACATGTGCTGATAAGAATACGGTGTTTACGACAACAACAAAGGCTTGTAGGAGTCTGGGTTTGGGAGGATGCGGGGGGAGAGGGGAGGGGGAAGAGATGGGAATAGGAGAAAAGGAGGGATGTTCCTAAAGTGATTGTATTGCCAAATTCTATAGCTCGTGCATGCGAGAAACGAAAATACGTTTTTCCGTTGGCTTCTTCTCGAAGGGAATGTGAAAATGAAACATTCTACCCCTTGCGGCGATATTGTCACAACTGGATAAAGTTCAGAGCAGGATTTCCAGTTTTTCGTCAAAATGTATTTATTTCTGATCACCGGGTAGTAAGGGTCTAATGCTTACCAGCCTCTTACAAAGTTTTACACCTAGACCCTTACTGTTAAAGCTTGTCCGTGTTCCTTCTAGGTTTTGACTTTTCGACCCTTACTCTAAACATTTAACGTTCAGTTTTTGTTTATTGATTCGTGCTACTTTTAGAATTGCAGCTAAACTGTAAAAAAAGTGCAGTTGACGGTCAAAATAGAGAGTTTGATAGAGAGATCTTAGGCTGACTATTACTAACACTAATAATAGAAACAAATCCTTTAATCTTCAGTCTTGCAGCTGGCGTTTGCTAATTAAGGTTATAGTCTGGAAAAAAAAACACTCAATGATAAGAACAAGTTAGTAGTTCCAACCAGGAGAAGATAAAGATTTGCTTCAGTAGAAGCGAATAGTGAAGGAGAGTAAAAAGTCTCTTGAGTTCAGTCGGCGAGTCCTTTTGCTAAAAAATAATACGAACACCTTATAAAGAACTAGCTAAAGCCCGTGCTACGCAGGAGTGGTATTGGATGCACCGTTTAACCGTCAGAAATATTGATACGGTTTGGTCTCACGTGTTTCTTCAGAGTTTGTAAACTAAGTTTGTATATTCAGAGTCTTTTAAAAGTTGTGATATCCACCCAAAACCAAAACTGGTATAAATTTAAAGCCGTAAGGTTCCAAATAGGATCGGCCTTTGAAGGTAGTGATATCATTCAACCAGGGAAAGGCCGCCAAGGTTAATCCTATTCGCCAAGTTAATCGCACAGAATAATACTTTGGACATCAATGAAAACTCGAAGATTGCTACCGCGAGTAGCACTGTTCTAGTTTTCGTTTAACTTTCGAACTATTAGTCGGTGCGATTAACTTGGCTAATAGGATTAACCTTGGCGGCTTTTCCCTGGTTGAATGGTATCACTGCCTTCAAAGGCCGATCCTTTTTGGAAACTTGGTGGCTTTTTATACCAGTTTTGGTTTTGGGTGGATTTATTAAACTGCCTGTGGGGTTGAAGGATTTGATCTCGTTACACCGTAGATGAAGGGTGTATTGATTTGAGAGGAGATGCTTGTCTGGACATAAGGCTGATCTGCATAGCTTGCTGTTGCTTTGGCAATCGGGAGGGACGATTACTTGTTTTTGCCGAATCTTGTTTGTTGGATTCCGTTTCGGCGAAAATTAAGCCCTCCGTAAAATTTGGCGTAATGGTAATTTCAGTTTCGCCGAATCAAAATAATTAAAAATAAGAAAAAAAATAACATTAAAAGTTAAAAGAAGCATTCGTATTTGGAAGGAATTTTTGATTAGTTGCGTTTTCTGCTGTTGTTTGTTTAGCGGCAACAAGCGAGGCAGGTAATTTAGATTTAAAAAATGACTCGACGAAACGGGATTCGGCGAAACGGGAATTTCCCTTTCACCAAAAATTAAGACATTGTTTAAAATTCTGCGGAATGGGATTCGGCGAAACGGGATTAAGCGAATGGTTATACACCGTGCTATGAGCATAGTTTGAATGCTGTGGCGGTTGAGATTTCTGAATAAGACTGAGCAAAATTTCCTACGTTTTCATTGTTTACGTACTGCGATTAGGCTGATTTCTGGTTAATACGTACAGCAAATACAAGTCAAGCGTTCGCGAGATGAAAATAAAAAAGTAAAACATGCAAAAATGTGGGGAAAAAATATTTAGGGTATTTTTATAAGTTTTCACTTTTTTCATGTCATTTTCGAACGCTGGAGTGAATGTACATTTTTTAGGTATGTTCTATTTTATTAGCTGTGTTAGTATGGCTCAGCAGTAGGACCCCGGTCTTTGATTTCAAAAGTCTTTGGTTCGATTCCCCACTCAGGCTGTCTCACACATAAGTCCAAAAGGAAACGTAAATAGGTTTGCATCTGTATTTATCCTGTTTTATTATTTAACGTTGCTTTATGAGGTGAAAAATAGGGATTGGTCGGTAATCCCTATTTTTCGGTTTTTTGCTGAAAATCGAAACCGAGTCCGATTCGGATTTTGTGTCGGTTTTTCGTACGGCGTTCGAAAAATCAAAGATTGATTTTTTGCTTTAAATTTTTTTAATAATCATCATTTTCTACGTAGAAATGACAGCAAAAAGAGAATAGAGGGAAAAAATGGTACCATAGCTAGACCCATGGTCTATGACGCTGCTGATAGTGAAAGCAGGCACAAGTTATAAGCTAGTAATACTACTGTTACAAGAAAAAAACTAGAAAGTTTGGTTGGATAGAAGGTGGCAAAAGCCGTTACCGAAACCGAAACGGAGATTTTGCGGGCATGAAAACCGGAACCGGAACTGAAGTCAACAAAATGAAACCGATCCATCCCTTATACTGAAAAAGTGTATTTCTACCCGATAATGGAGGAACGCCCTTCTGGAACGTCGTTTTTTTCTCGTTCACCCGTTAACTTTGTGTAACCCCACCCCACTTCCGTTCAAAACGTCCTGACTGATCGATATCCCATGCTCGCTAACTATAAATAGCAATATTTTGATAAAAATGGAGTTGGCGCGCGATCAAGAATGGAGATGCGAGTTCATGAAAGCGGTTCATTGTTGTACTCATTCATATTCATAACTCTCTAGATGCGAGGGGAAATTGGTCGCATGCTTACGTCCGAGAACAAGGCTCGCAATAACAGCCATGAAGGAAATATGCTAATTATTCATTCACTGAACGGTTGGAAGAGATGAATTCCACGAACGGGAAGGAGGAAAAGCGGCTAGCGCTAAAACAGCCTTTCCGTGCGTTTCTTTTCCCTACAGCAGTGCATCGCCTGCAGCGATTGCTAAACGCCTACGTCACACCATGGAGCAATATACTCGCTTAGTTGCGGGAGGCGCATTTTCCTACGGAATGCAACACTCGGGGGAGGGATTGAGGCTTAATGGAGCGTTGACAGCAAGGTCGTTAACGCCAACCTCGGTCACAGTGCAGTGATCCTGCCACTGCGCCACACATTACAGAGGTGTTAAACAAACCCCAAATCTAGATCTTATCATAAATTTGTACCTCTTGCAAAAATAAAAAAAAAACCGAACAGGAGGACAGATTTATCGCCCTATTGACGTGCTAAGACTCGCGGCAGATGGAAACGGTGTTGAACTCCTTCAAGATGGCGACAATCAACAAGAAAGTGCCGGACCGTAAGTGGCCGTCGACAACAATGACATTCAGGAGGGTCAACCCCCCTTAAAAGGAAACAGTGAGTACGGTTGTTGTGACCAATGCGTAAACGAGCGCAACACTCGGCAAGCGTCATATCACGAGGGCACCAGTTAGGAGGGCAAATGGGAAGAAACGCGTGTTGTTACTACGGTGGTTCATTGGGACAAACTACAACTTTTTTCCTACATACACAAAACTTTCATGAAACCGGAACTTCGGCGTTCGAGTACCGGAAAAGACACACTACAACCTAGGAAGATATGTGGTAAACTGCATCCGTGCTAGTGGCCATGTTATTCCGGTATCGTAAAAGTTTTTTGTGTGTGTAGAAAAAAGTTGTTGTGTGTCCAAATAAGCCACAGTACGTTGCAATCACGCATCTTAAAAATGTCCGCCAAACGGGATGCAAGGGAGTGCGAATTTCGTGACGGTGCATTGTGTTAGCTAACATTTGCCAAATGTGGTTTGTTAAATGTCACGAATTGTTTCCCCAGCTTACGACGTGCAATGTTCATTTGCCGGAATCTTTGAACTCCAATGTGGGCCGGCTATTGCCAGCGCCATGTTGTCTATGCTTCTGCGGTCCTTGTCAAGCGGTGAGCGCTATTTGCGCTAGTAGCACTTCTGTGGCGTTACGTTGTGACCATGGCGACTGTAAGAGTTAATACCCCCTGGTCACACATACGTCACTAGCGCTGTAGAAAACTTCAGATATGGCTCCCTGATGGATCAGCAAACACAAAACTACCAGCCCGGCTGCCAACAAAATAACCGCTTCCATCTTCAGGCGATTGCCGTATTTGTTCGTATCGCTGAGAATATACCTTCATAATTATTTGATGGCAATTAACCAATGGTAACTCCAGTAAACGAGACACCACCATCAGCCAATCACGCCTCCTTAACACAGATAAAACGGGCACACGGTGTTTTATCAGATGAAACTCTCAGCTTTGTCCCTCCATGCCGTTTTCTTACGATCGCATCGTCTGGTGTCCTGGTCTTCACCTTATAACGCAAGTATGACAGAACCATATTCAATATGCCTACACCAATTTCTAAATAAATACGAATTAGCCAGTCAATTAGGGGTTGAATATGGAAAACCATTAGAGGAAGCTAAATAAATATTATTGGCTTCCTAATAGGGTGTTAAACAAAGTATTAATTTTGCACGCCTCTCTCGCCCCGGATTTGGCCGCCATCTTGGGAAAGGAGCAACCAAAATCAGTTTTTCACGAATATTTCGCCTGGTACTTTAGAACGAAATATATGGTACAAAAAATTATCTACGTACAATTCTCTACAGGAAAGATACGGTAATTATGCAGAAAACATCCTTTCGCCGCTAGCAAGTAATTTCAGCTAGATTAACACTCCTTTTGTCATTCAGGTTCGGAAAATCACAAAGAAAACGTTGGCAAAAGCTTATTTATTTTTAAAAAGAATTATTTAAACTCGTTAAACCGCTACTCACTGCTGTTGACACCGCCGCCATTCTACGCGATGTGATAGGACAACAAGAAAACCTGATTTCGACCACAACGTCGGCAAACGGAAATTACTATATCTCGTCCCAAGCACACGGTGTATATCGATATTGTGGCCGGAATCACCGTCTGCTGGGGCACGCTTCGCGCGCATTATTATATACATCGACAATTTGTGTAATGAGAAAAAGTATGACGCAAGCATTTGTGAAACAAGAGCGAAACAAGAGTGCGCCCCTGCGGACGGTGTTTCAAACTGTAAAGAACTATTGGTAGCCTATAAAAATAAAATAAATATGTTAAAATTTCGTCTGCTTCAGCTATTGAGTCGCGTCGCAAATGAAGGTAATTTCCGTTTGCTGATGTTTTGGTCGAGATCAGGTTTTCTTGTTGTCCCATCACATCGCGTAGAATGGCCGCGGTGTCAATAGCAGTGATGAGCGGTTTAACGTGTTTAAATAATTCTTTTTAAAAATAAATAAGCGGTTGCCCACGTTTTCTTTGTGATTTTCCGAACCGGAACGACAGAAGAAGTGTTAATTTAGCTGAAATTAGTTGCCAGCGGCAAAACGATGTTTTTTGCATAAATACCAAAGATTCTATACATTGTTACGCTATGACGCATCGTTTCAGCGCTGGAGGCGAAAAAATGTGTGTATTTTCTTTCCCGTATCACTCTATTGCCTAGAATAGCTAACAGAGTCTGTATTGTAGATGATAATTTTAAAGTTCCCTCCATCCAGTTACAAGAAAAAAAAACCAACTCGTTTGATGTTTAAGGTAAGGTTAACTGATACGAATTCAAAACGCAAAGGAACACAAATAAACTTTCCTGTAAGGTTTCATAAACCACAGCGTTCCTGTACTGTTTAGTCCACGTGAAACCCTACTGCTGTATTCACATGTTTAAACAGTTTTTACTTTAGAACACGGTAGGTCAGATTGGTACTAAGGCTGTATCGAACAGATTTAGCCAAACAGATTTTGGCAGATTTGGGGCTGATCGGCAAAAATCGGTTCGACGAACAAAAACCTGCAGATTTTCGATTTTTGCCAGAATAAACAAATTCTGTTTCTCCACACGTTTATTACTGTTTGTTTTAATTTAGACTAGGCCTACATGTTTTACATTTTGTAGGCTAAGGTTAATAACGGACAAATTTTTACTTTTATTTGGGTAAAAAAAATTTATTCCAATGTTTTCATTAGCCTACAAATTTGTTAGCCTACAAGTTTGTGTAAGCCAGAAAAAAAGTTTTTAAAAATCTGTAGCGATCGGTTCGCTTAAATCGGATCGGTATACACTAATCAATTTGTAGCTGATCGGATCGGAATCTGTTTGGCAGAAAAAATGCTGATCGGTACAGCCTTCATTGGTACATTCTACTTGGCTAAAGGGCACACATGAAAATTCTTAAAACCCATAGTCTTAATGTGTTTAGTGCAGACATACAGATTAAGTAATTCAGGGTTCGTGACTTCCTTGAAAACCTGAAAATGCCCATGAAAATAAAAATGAAATACCAATCCTAAAATCTTGAAAAGTGGTGGCGATGTTATCAAGGATGTAGAGATTAAAAAGAAGTATTTTTTTCGCACAAAGGAACTAAAATCTTTAATAACAATAATAATAATAATGATGCTTACTTTAAGCGCTAGTTAGTTTTCATTGAAATCTATCTTCGCTGCCATCCTTTCTGTTTTGTATGAGTTTGAACGCAATAATTCCATATGAATCATAGAGCACTTTAATCCTTCCTTTCCGCAGCTACAATTAGCCCTATTGCTTTGAGTCACTTACAGAATATAACATAGAGCAGGTCAGCAGAGAAGGAGTCTTTGTTTGCGGTGAATGGATGCCGGCCATTTGTAATAGCCTTCAAAAACCACTCTACGGGTGGTACAACATTTCCTAACCATACGTGAAACTTTTAAGTTCAAAATGAATGAAACCAACAGCAGCTTTTCCAGGAGGTAAAGAAGATAAAATGAATGTGCTTGCAATGATTAGGCGAAGCATTGATATCTCAAATCATGAAGGGATTTCATATTCATTAGCCTCTTACAATTAAAGAATGAATTTTTCTTTACCATTTTCGGCTATCTCAGCAGGTTCAGCAGAAGGATTCTTGAACACTGAAGCTGGCTTTTGTAAGTCCGTAATTTTCTAAAAGCTTCACAAACTTTAGTTTGCCCTGCTCGACAAATGCAGAAATAGTGACAGCACCATATAGCCACGATTAAACACATGTTATAAAAGAATATTGTCCCTGACGGTGGATGCAAATTTCATGCAGTTTGATGAATGCAGTATGTTTTCTCTTTTTCTTTTGCCTTGTCTTACACTGCTTGCGTTTGTTTTCCATCCCGCCAAGGATTAAATAACCAAAAGGTCACCATCTAAACCTATTATAGTGCAGTGACATTTGCCGCCATATTGGCACCAGTATGGGTTTTGGAGGGCGTAACTACAAGGTGCACTACATAAAAATGGTGGGAAAAACAACGGAAGAGCGGATTTCTTAGGCTTAAACTAACGTTGTTTTCTCCAACAACAAAAATCACGCGTTTTAGGTCTAAGAAATCACTCTTCACAGCATCGGCTTCAGTATGACGCCCTTCTGTTTCTCTCTGCAGTGCCCCTTGCAGCTAACCCATTAAGGCTCCAGTAGACAGTTATATACAATAATACTACGTCGTGTCACTGCCCTATAGTCACGGATTCATGACCCCCGAAGATTGGATTCATCAAACTGCAGGAGATTTGCATCCTCTCTCAGGTACAACATTTGCTGATACTATTTCTGCGTTTCTCAGGAAGGACATACTAAAGTTATTAGTAAAGCAAGAAGACCTTCAGTGTTTAAGAATTTTCAGTGTTTAATAGCTTTCTGCTGAACCCGCTGAGATAACCAAATCTGGCAATCTTTCAATCTTCAGTTGTGTGGGGCTAATGAATGAGAATCCCTTCATGGTTTAGATACCAGTGCTTCGCCCAAATCACTGCATAAGTGCATATTTAATCTAGCTACCTCACCTCCTAGAGAGGCTGCTACCGCTTTCATTTATTTCGAACTTACCACCAAGTTCACGTACGGATGGGAAATGTTCTATCATCTGAAGAATTGGAATGTTACTATGGTGGGACCCAAAACCTAACCCACAATATGCACCCCGTGTGAGAAAGTGCAGCGACATACGCAGAAAATTCCGGGCGGTCGCAGAAAATAATCGCTGTCAATTTTTTTTTTACCGTACGCCGCACTTTTTTGCTATGCGGAAACAACGATAATTTCGCTAAATATTGACCGATTTCGCCGTTCAAATACACCATTTTAATCCTTTTTTCGCCAGCTTTTCAATGGTGCAAACCACTAGCTCCTCCCATTCTGAAGTTATTTATTTAAAAAAAACCATTTAACTTACATTTTTAAACAAACGTAACTTGCAAATGCCTAATAAAAAAACTGCAGCTCGCTGGTAACTTTAGGACTAGTATCATGGATGAAGGAATTAGGTAGGAGTCAACACAACCCGTTTTTCGCGATGGCTGGGCATGGAGGAAGAGGGGGAGGGGGGAATCTGATGGTACTTTGAAAGTGTGGACGGGCACGTCTGATAGGTGAGTTTTTGTGAAACTGAGTGGCCCTCCTGCAGGATACAGGGCTACAAGGAAATTTTAAAAATCAGTTTTAGTTGCCATGTACGGTGCTTGATTTTACAAGCATTAAAAAAAAATGTTACTGTAGATAAAGTAATAGGGGAAAAAGTTATAGAAAGGTTTTTTAATGAATTTAATGCTATGCCATGCTTCAAAAAAAATTTAAAATCGTTGCTTCAAAGGGCTTGTTTCCTTGAAAAATTCCAACACCTGAAAAATTAATCCTGCAGAAAAATATTTAAGTTACAGAACTGCGTCGCAGAAAGGTGTGGAACATTGTAACACTGGGAATATGCATCATTAGAATTTTACCATAGCCCGAGGAGTGTTTAATTTTTATATCCTTCATGATATTTATAACGGAACTAGCAGTTGTACCAGGCTTCGACCGGGGATTTATTTCGCCCGTGGTTGTTTCCCAGTTTTTGCTCTGTGTTGCCTGAATGTTCACTGCAATCGTCAATGTTTCTTCCTGTAACACTCCCCCTTTCCGCCAATCCTCTCCCTCCCCTCTCCCCCTTTTATCCCATCCTCTCCTTCTCCTCTCCGTTTCCTTCCGTTCCTCCTCTTTGCTACACGTAGCTGAATTTGGTTGGGTATTTGAATTAATACTACCCCTCCCCCTTTTGCGAGGTTTTGGCAAAATTGGTATGGTCTCCATTCCAAACAACCCCCCCAAAAATTCTGTCAGGTTCAGTTAATGCGTAATCGTATGCTTAATGGTAACAGGCTCGCTCCCTTGCTCCCCCCTCCCCCGTCTTTCGCTGTAGCTAGAACGATGCGTACCATGTGAAAAAAAAATTGTGCATGACGTCATTTAAGACTTTCCGCTGAGATAACCACGGTGTTTGGTTAGAAGGATAATTTCTGCATCCTCCACCTTCCCAATCAAATAGCGGGGCTAACAGAAGCATTCACTGCCCCACACACGGGCATTCCCAGTTCAGGCCCTCCTCCCCACTCCAAGTTTATCGCTTTGGTTTGAGCAATCCGAGTGAAAAATAACTGTCCTTCATGCATGACGTCATATAAGACATTCCTTTGCGATGACCGCGCAGGGCAAATTGCTAGTCGAAGCAACATTGTGTTAATTTCAACTTCTCTTCAAAGCAACAACGTACCAGTTTCAACTTCTAGCCAAAGAATTGACACACTCGCCCGTTTTCATTGTAGTGGTTTCCTCCTTTTAGGGAATTCTTGTCTTCGTTTTTGCTATGAATCTTTGGTTATGATGTAAGAAGACAGCGTTCACATTGTAAGAGCAGAATGATAACTCTTCTTTCAATGTTATTCGAGTTCAAACTGGAATTATTGCAAGAAATTGTTCTTTGATTTTTTTCTACGTAAAATTGGCAAATATTTGCAATTACCTTTTTACACGCCATTTTTGGGGTATACACTTTGAATCTTACATTATAAAACAAAGTCTCATAGCAGAAATGAAGCAACCGCAACGACCCCCGGAAGGGGAACAATGAAAACGTGCGAGTGTGTCAATTCTTTGGCTTGAAGGTGAAACTGGGACGTTGTTGCCTCGACTAACAATTTGCTCTCACAATTAGCCTTCTAACTAAACACCGTGGTAATCTCAAGGGCAAGTATTACATGACGTCATGCACACTTCTTTTTCACACGGTACGCATCGCTTAAGCCACAGCGAAAGACTGGGAGTGGTGAGGGGGGGGGGGGGGGGGGG
>JAHWFP010190838.1:0-14172 GCA_023313725.1 Lithobius niger
TAAAACCGCATGCGGTCTTACCAAAAAGAGCGCCAAAATCATGGCTCACCCATTCTATCGCACGTGGCTTTTGATAAAACCGCATGCGATTTGAAAACGATCAAGTCGAGAATAGGACCCCAGGGCTCACTCCTGGAAGCTCGTTGTTGGGATGTTGCATGTACAGATCAAACATGAGAAAATTTTTTTTTTTTGTAATCGTGTGGTGACATGTTGGAATTCCCTACCTGTGCATGTGGTGGAGGCCAATTGCATTGTTAGTTTCAAATCCCGCCTTAAGGGGGTGAGCCTCCCTAACTTCCTGCCTAGGGGGTTTTGGGTGCTGGGTATGTTTGTTCAAACATTAATTTAATTTTAGTCTTTTGTGTTTCACGATTTCACCGTGTGTTCTTGTGCTCTTGTGTTCTTTTATGGTTTGGGGTATTGTACCGTTTTTTTTTCTTAAATACTAGTTTTTGGTATTTTGGTAACTTTTTGCTTTTGAACTTTATTTTGGACATTGTAAGTGGCCTGCCCTTTTGTTTCCATTTGTACTCACTTTCAATAAACAGTTATTATTATTATTATTATCATTATTATAATAAATAATTATTTTGTTAATAATTTTAAGAATAGAAATTTTGAAAAACAAGCTCGGTTAAGGAAAAATGCAAACAGATACCAAATACCGCGTTGGAATAATACATATGGAACTAGAAATAAAAAATATTATATTCCTCAGGTCTTCAATGAATTGGATGAAAAATTATTACAATATGATTGCATTCAAAAATTAAAACCACATTTACAGAAATTTCTAACAACATGAAATAAAATAAGGCTTAATTATCTATTAAATGTAATAGTAAATGGATTTAGTATACGTAATTTTGTAAATATGATGTAACTATGTATACATGTATGTAATTATTTATTGAAAGATGTATGTGTATGTATTATTGCACTCACACAAGTTCTTTGAACTTCGAGTTGTTTAAATGCAATAAATTATTATTATTATTATTATTATTATTATTATTATTATAACACACAAGCACTCGTTGCTTCGTGCCTTTGTTGTATATACTATGTATACTGACTGAATAAAATTATAAAAAAAATTATAACAAACTATTATTATTAAGAAATAATAATAATAAGAAAGAATAATAATTAGTTAATTTCTTAAGCCGGCTGGCTTAAGAAATTTAACTAACAAAAAGGAAGTAAAGAAAAAGGTTAAGGAGTGGCTAATTAAAGTTGACTAAATTTGCTTATCATGAAAATGAAAGTAGAATACTAAACATTGATGAGAGCTAAAATAATATACTGGGAACTTGTGTAATTTGAAGAATTTCTACTAATCTTTATTTTATTGTAGTATTTGTATTTTTCTTATTTACACTATATGAAATTATATTATTGTGCAAAAAAAATTAATTTATTATATTATGTTGTCTAAAGTTGATTAACATTGCTTTGGACATACAAATTCGTATGAATTTCGTGCCTGTACAGAACATCGTGTACTTGAATAAAGCAGGTTATTATTATTATTCTTTATTATTATTTATTTATTTTATTTTAAGGCGCTCTTAACTCCTACGCCTTATCGTTCAAGAAAAGCACGGGTCAAACGTGGTCCATTTGTTACAAACAGTTGTAAAGCCAGTTAAGTAGCTGATTTGTACCTTAATAAGCTTAAAGGTGCCTATTCACTGCTTGACAGGCTGTCGCATCTAGCACCGCCTGCCATTTTTTAGGTCTATGTGGCTCTTGATTTGATTTCACTAAGCAAAGGAATGCGCTAAGAAATTTCTTTTTACACAACAAACAAGCCGCGAGTCAACTTAATTATTGTGAGTAAAGTTCGTGCGACAATGTGCACCAGCACAAAAAAAGCGCCCGTTGTTATGTAAGGCTTAACTTTACCGCTTGCTTCAGTGTTGTTGTTGTTGTTGTTGAAATTTGTTTGTGCGTTCCTTCGCTTGTTGAGAGTAAGGGCTAGACAGAACAAGAAATCGGTAAATGGCTACAGATGTTGCTGCATATCATTTGGTGGCAATCCCCCTTTAAGGGCCGCGGCAGTATTTACGGGTTAAAAATAAAACTTGTGCGGTGTGCGCGTGCTATTCAGCTGTGTAAATAAGTCAAATGATCTCAATGTGGTAGTGGTGTCCCTTTTAATAACTTTAGACAATACTTTTCGTTTTACATGAATTTAAGAATTTATACCACACAATCAATATTTTATCCACAATATTCGTTAATGGGTAAGCAGCTAACCAATAAGAAGTAATCATTCAGCTCATAAATGTGAATGAACAGATTGGGTTTGTTTATCAACAGGGGCAAAATTTATGTTTTGTTTAAAGGTGCCTGTTCACCATTTCGGTAGCGCTACCCATGCTAAACACAGCATCCACGTTACAGATTTGCCGTCATGAAATTGGCTGATGTGGGTCATGTGATCTCGTGTTAGTTATGAGAATCGTGGTGCTGCTGCGAACAGTGTTTTTCCATTTTTAATTTATCTCTATTTTCTTTATGTTCCCCGAAAATTCTTTGGTGCTACATCTAGGAGATGAAAAGGTGAATATGGGTCTTTAAGGGTAATAGGTTTCACTTGCGTAAAGAATGCTTGCAAGGCAGTAATGGGCAAGCGTTTATTCTGATATATTACCATTGTTTCCTGGTAGAAACACCTAATAATTTTTAACCATCCTCGATGAAAAAATAACAGCCAAGCTCCTGAAACGTGATTAAATAGGGATTTCACTCGTGTTGGGTAGCTACTTGCACGGCACAGACGTACAAATTGTGTATTTATGAAGAAAACAATGCTGAATTTATAAGAAACAAACAATCGCCCACCATAGCAGTAAGGTAGGGAGCAAAGCCTAAAATGGGACCATTATTTACGAAATGTAAAAATGTCATGTGTCTTGTCTTCTGGTTGGAACTCAAATCCTGGCTTTTGAATACTTATCGGCCACTCCAGGATATTGCTAAAATAAGAAGGTTCCTTCTGTGCCATTCTTGACTCACATTAAAACTCATAATGGTTGTTTGTGGAGATTAATTTGCATAGTGTCCGGGTACCTCAACTTAGATGATTAAGTAACATGCATTCGCGAAACCAGGGATGATGTGAGACCAGTCAGATAATGACACGTAATTTTTTTCGTCTAAATGGCAACACGCTAGCCTTTGCTGCAGTATCCGACTGCTACGCCAAATAGATTGCATAAGAATTCTTCATCCTTGCTTTTTCAAGGGGCAGCTTTTAACTTAAATATGTACCATTTATTTCACTCAACGGCAACTGTAAAACGTCTTTTGGGCCCCAGCGGCTGTAAAGCGTCTTCCCCCACCCTCCCCTACCTTCACCAAAAACAAATGTGCAGTGTTTGCGCGCACACAAATCGTTTTTTTTTTTTAATTTGCTGTGGTTCCTTGATGGAGTTCAGGGTGCAGCGCCACTATAAAACCAGAGAAATTTATTTTGAATTTAGCGACATTAAGCGTGATTTTCAGCATTTATAGACAAACAAAAAAAAAACGTAACAAAAAGTACAAAAATCCCCACCCTTAAAAACCCCTACACCACTGCAACCGTTAATATCACTCCATCGCTGCACGAAACCCTGCATTATTATAGTTTGGGAGTGACGTATATCAGAGGTAATCAGCTTTGCCAGGCAATCCAAAAAGGTGCCAATCAGTTTGCGCAACCCTTTTTTTTTGCCTCTTGATGCCCCCACTTTTGAACCTTTAACTATTTTTTCTAATTTCTGTGAATACCAACGAATGAAACCTTTACTTTGACACATCAACCAACCCATCGAGCCACTCAAATTATCTCTGATGGACTCAACGGCCAGGGACATTTTTTACTGAACATGTGTATCTGTAGACACACACCAGTGTGTCGCGACAAGTTAGGCAACAAACATCACAACAAACATCACCTCAATTCAATTGTCGAGGTTGTAAACCATTGTAGCGCAACGCCATTGCGTCAGTGTCTTATATCTTGAAGCATAGTTGGACACATTTCAGGTACTTGGGGAAAAATAATAATGCGGTACAAAAACTTAAATTGTGTTGAAATCGTGAGCAATGCCAGCTAACCTGCTTTCAATGCAAAATCTGACCCTACTAACTTTCTAAATGTGTTACTAGTTACTAGCTACTAGCGTATTATTGACATGTTATTTCCATAGGGTTATTATTCATCGATACCGAGATAACGGGAAGGCTTCCAACTATGAAATTGGACGAATGGCTGTAGTACAATACGAATTGCGTACCTTTACGGTTTGGAGCTTAGGGGCGTAACGGAATGGCGTGGGAGGGCGCGTAAGTACGAAAATATCGTTATAACCATTGTTCGTATTGTCGGCATCGTCTCTCATTGGACGGCTAAAGTTCGGACAATGAGAACGTGTATACTGACGTGCGTGCCTAGACACACACTAGTGTATCACGATAAATCTAAACAACGTTGCAAAGAAATTGTATTCACGTCCAATTCACGAAAAATAAACCAACTGTAATAACAAAGTTAAAAACTGAAATGAACCAACAGTAATAACAAAGTCAAAAACTGGTAAAGAGGCCACCAAGTTGAGAATGGTTCGGCCCTTCAAAGGAGTGATATCAACACACCAAAACTAAATACATAAAACAAATTACAACAAAATTAAAACCAAACCAAGAACCCATGAAGAGGTGACTAAGTTGAGAATGGTTCGGCCTATTGGCAAAAGATAGTAGCAAATTGTTGAAAACCAATTTCTTGTAGAAGAGGCGCTTTATTACACATCTGCACGGTAGTGGAGTTGAGTCAATACACAATTAAAAAAAAAAGAGTGATATCATATCAAAAACCAAAACTGGTAAAAGAGGCCGTCAAGTTCCGAATGGTTCGGCCCTTCAAAGGAATGATATCAACACACCAAAACATTTGCCAACTTAATCACATCGAATAATACTTTGGACGTTAAATGAAAACTTCAACTTTAAATTAGCAATGTTCTAGTTTTCATTTAGCCTTCGAACTATTAAGCGGTGCGATTACCATGGCGAATGTTTTGGAGTGTTGGTATCACTCCTTTGAAGGGCCGAACCATTCGGAACTTGGCGGCCCCTTTTACCAGTTTTGGTTTTTGATATGATAAGACGTACCACCAGACTCCGAAGAGTTTACTGTGGTGCAGCAAAATCATTTTTACACGAATTCTGTCTTTTATTTGGCCAGTTTATCTAATAAAGTTCATCAGTCGTGGTTCTCTAAGGTTCGTTCGTATAAACTGGAATTTAAATATATCTAGTTTTTCTGTAAAAAAGAACGATAGTCGCTACCACGGCAGTCAGTTGTTGATTCACCATAAGTTTAGAGCGAAAGTTTAATACATCATTAGCAGAAATTCTATACTAACTAGTAAACTACTGAAACAATCCAGATATCCCGAAAAGGTAGGAATGGATTTGAAGAAGCTAAAACTAGTGTGCTTTTTATGTTCCTATACACGAATACGTAACATATAGGAAAAATCAGCCTAAAATAATTTAGTTGAGCAAGCTACATGTGTCACAATGAAAGCTAATTGAGGAATATTGATGAAACTGAAGCACCATAGTGCGTCTTACAATTTCCAGTTATGTAATTCCTTCACCGAAAATAGTCTTAAATATAAAGACTAGTTACCAATACGTATGGTGTCAAAGCAGTATCCACCAGCAAGTCTATTTTTTTCTGTTAACCTGCAGCTTCAAAATACAAACCTTTTCAACCCGTCGTGCTGAAACTAGGAACATATGCAGCCACGGAAGAAATTGGCATTCCTCCAGGTTTTCGTCTGACATCATTTACGATTAATGACGGACCGACAAGTACAAGTAATATGGACTATGGCCCTTTTTTTTTTTGTCAGTGAAAAAGGAATATTAGTCACTTATCAGCTAATCAGGTAGGCCCTATGCTTATTTTGATGACCATTCCGATGATCTAGAAAAACGTAAATCAATAATTGTTATTCATCAACATCACAGCGCTTGAACCTCAAGACTTGAAGAATTCCACAGCCTTTCATCATTAGCCCGATCTTGAGGACGTTGCAATCAACACGAGAGTCCATCGTTTTTGGCTACAACAAAATATGGAATCGGCTCTTGTTTCTCTCAATCAAACGCCACTATTAAACATTTTCCCGCCATGTCATTACATGAAAAAATGGATACAATTTCTAGTTGAAAAAAAATCAAATTAAAGTAATTGAATCGTTAGCCCTGGTGTCAGTACAAAATGGAAGAACGGACAAGTCGTTGTACGATTCTTTGTACTGAGGAGGCTAAGATCCAAGTCGAAAATTGTACATCTTATTATAAGTTCTTAAATAGGATGTGCTGGCACTTCATGACTAACTTAGAATTTCATAAAATATGTCTTATCCCTGCATTTTTCTATGGCCATTGTCACGCCATAATTCTATCTTAGTGGAGAGTCGTGTTTGACATGTAATTTGCTCCTGGTGCTTAAAAATCTCAAACGTGTGTAAGTTAAATCTAAAACTATAATATTTGTCAGTTTAAAGCACAGTTCAAGGATTAAAATCTGGTGCTTGCTGGATAATGTCATGCAAGGGATCTATCAGGTTTATTCCAGTTGATGTCCGAGAGCTGTTAGGTTTATTGGACATAATGTCCTATCTGTGGTGAGAAATGCTTTTATTAAGATCAGTAGTAATGGTGCTGTATGATTCACTTCATGTTTTTCAGGGAACGCAAAACATAATGCTGCGTGTAGCACTGTTCGTAGAGCTAAAGGGTACGAGGCTTAGTCGTCACATGGTTGAATTTATCTTGGTAACTGATAGATTCAAGGCGACGGAGACGGATATAATGTAGGAAATGTAGAGCGTAAGGAAACGGCACGTTCTAGTAGGCGTTATTATTCCAGTTGGCCTACGCTATTTGGTGGATCAGTGGAAGAGGGTAAACAATTTCGGATATATCTGAAGTAGATGTAAGACAGCGCTATTGGCAAATTGCTGGGATAAGAAGAAGGAAGTTACAGAGTTACAGAGTTAAAATATACAGATTAAATTTTTCATTTGTAAAATAAGATACGTCAGTACAATATCCAACGACAGCCCCTCGAAGGTATGCAGGCGGGTTTGTTTGGATTTAAAAGTGCTGAAGAGATCTTATCCATTGACATTGATATACAAAATCTTATACTGTACAAAACTTTAGGATGAATATCAAATCTTATTTCCGAATTTCTGTTGTTTATGAGAAGAACAGCGTAATCAACGACACATAAATATACAATATTTTTTTCAATACACTTTTCAGTGCAAACACGCACAGGCGAAGCCATTCACCTACACAGCAAGTCCTGCCAATTTGCATTTCAGCGTGTTTTTGCTCAACACATCATGCTCGTTTTTCTGCCATCCAATTTAATTGTTATGCTGTCTTGGGTATCGTTCTGGCTGGATGTGGCATCAGCTGCCCCTCGAGTTGCCCTTGGGCTTACAACTCTATTAACGCTGTCAACCTAATTCAGTGCTGCACAAAGAGACTTACCACCTGTTGCAGATATCAAAGCCCTTGACATCTGGATGTTCACGTGTATGTTCATGGTGTTCTCGTCACTCATCGTGTTTGCCATTGCCGATATCAGCCGTCGATTACAGCCTCCTAGTGAGCGTTAAGTCAAGCCTATTACTCATCATTTTTATGCTCACGGTGTGGTTTTGAGCCAATATCAGGTAACCTTTTTAACTGATTTCGTAGAAACGTAGAATGTTAAAGGGATATACCTCCCAGCGCTATTTTTGTCGATCCACCACATCAAGGACGGGCCCAAAGGTCTATTTCCTTACCATTAGTCAATCCCTTCGTAAAAATCCGTTTTAAATTCTGGCGTCTAGGCGATTTTCTGTTGAATAATTGTAAACTTTATTTACTGCGTCCCGCAGTATATGATCCTTTGCGCGCTTACAATAATCATAACGTGTCATCTCTGTGTCTGCATGTACTAATTTTCTAATAATTACCATGAGATCACAAATCTAAAAGACGAATGCGGTAAAAATTAAACTAATCATTCCGGTTTGTGATGACACAATCTTTAACTTGATGCTGTTTTGTGTACTATACCCAAAGCCAACCGAGACAGCAGCTATGTTTCTCGCTGTCAGGAACGCAGCTACCACCCCAGCCAACCTTAGCGCTGGTGAATGTGCGGATGGCGACCTACGTGTGGCTGTTATAAGGCACGCGGAATGTTATAAGGCAGGCCGGGTGTACCTTTAAATCAGTAAAGGCAACATTCTGCTTGTTTACCTGAAATGGCTCGTATACGTCATTATGACATCACAACCTCACTAACATGGTGACAGAGTTGCATGGTACACTTTTTTGGTTGACCCCGAGTTCTGTTTCAGTAAAACAATGTAAGTCCCACCATCTCCCCCATTTAAATTCCAGTTTAGTTTTATCATTGAAATGTCTGTTTTTTTATGTGTGTGTGTTGGAGGGGGGGGGGGAGATGGCGTGGCAGGCAGGGGAACGGCAAATTAATCTAAGCATTACTGCAATGTTGAACTCCATTTTTTAATGTCTCTTTTCATTAGTCTTGTGCTAATATACATTAAATGTATAAGAATCATATTAGAAACAGTGGCAGTGTTGCATGCCAGCCCTCTCATTCCTTACGATTGCCTGTAGGTATTTTTTGAAAATCTTGTACAAACCATTCTTTTTCTGAAAATCACTTCGTTTAATCCTTGTTTAAGACAGATTATTTGAATAATACACTGTAAACAACTAAGCATCTTAAAATTCGTAACAGGCATCTGAAATTCAGTTGTTTTGGTTGATGGTCCTCCTGAAAATCGTAAAATCATATTAATTTAAGATGGAATGGATCTGTGCGTTGAAGATTTAAAATACCACCAGTTGAATATGCTTTATAATTTCAGACTTGTTTCATTTAAGATGCCAATAAACGCAAGATGGATCTTATTATCAGATGGAAAGCAAGCGAAATATACATTTAAGACGTTTAGCTATTTAAGACGCCATAGTTTTCATTTGCAAAATTCATGAAGTGTAAGATGGCAGCAATTTCAGATGTCCTCGTTGTAAGATGGTTTATTTTTAAGTTGGAAAAAAGAGTAAGTTCCAAAATTGTAAGATGGTAGTTTATTTTAAATGGGGTAACTGGCAAAGGCGGCAACATTTTCAGATGTCAACCTATTTTAAGCTACAAAACGGACAAGTTGCTAACATTTTAAGATGGTAAATTTTTAAAGTTATGAAACAAGTAAAGATGCCATCGTTTTAAGACAGCACAACGTATTAAATCGGAAACGAAGTGAAGTTGCCAACATTAAAAGGGGACAGTTTACGGAGTTGGGAAATAAACAAGTTGCAGTGTTTTAGCACTAAAGCAAAACGCTCTGAAACTTCACTGCTGCTTTATTCTACTTCGAGTGAAAACAATTATTGTGCTAATCCTAAGTAAACTGCAGTCATGTTCTTAAAAAATCAATTGGTCTTATTCTTTCCACAGCCTATGACCAACCTAAACGAATGCTAAGACATCTACACAATTAACGAAAGTAGCAAACGTGTTTGACTTCCATAACGATTGTAGACGCTGCGTTAGGCTGGGGTGGCTAACTAACATTTACTTTAATTTCATCCTTAACACGACGTTGACCTACGGTCTGCAATCAAGTTATAAGGACTAAGATATGTTGTGACTGATAACGTCGTCTTCCACAAGCTGTTTCGCAGCTAAGATGACGAGGCTGTCAGATTTGGACGGCTAATACTGCAAAGAAATGAAAATAAGATAGTTGAGTTTAAAAGACGTCATCGTTTTGAGATGACAGCATTATAAAATGCCAGATATGTAAGATATCTACCAAAAGATCGGCTTTGAAGATACCAAACTGCTAACGTGGCCAAAACATCGGCTTAAGACGCCAAACTACTAACGGTGGCCAAAACATCTTAAAAATGGATGCAAAATTTTAAGATGCCAGTGCATCTTGCTTTAAGAAAGGCAATACCGTCTTACTGTAAGATGGCAAAAATGTCCTAAAAACAGATGCAAATATTACATCTTAGTTTAAGATGCTTACCTTTTGCTGCCTGACTAAAATTAATTTCTTAGTCTTTATACATATAACACGTCAGTTTTGTCTAGGCTTTTTCCAGAATAGAACTTTTATAGCTTTATTTTGCTTTTTTCTGCTATGCATCAATCACTTCGTGTTAATCCTTATATGCAACAGCTATCGCTAAGAAGCGAATATACCTAACCCTCAAAGAAATTCCTTCTCATAATAATAATATTTTTTTGAAAAAATATTAAGTTTTTTCACGTGCATAGCAAATAGTTGAAGATTGATTTGTTTGAGCCAACCATACATTAATTTCTTTAAAAAAAAACCAGTGCTTTAATGTATATGTAAAAGTAATCTTAAAACTAATAAATATGACGTAACATGCAGGTTAAAAAGGTAAAATTGAGTACCTTTTCAGTCCCAGTACTTTTGAGCCACTTTTTGAGTTCTGATTATTTTTTTAAATCTTTTAAATTGCAGTATGTATTAGGTTATTTGGTTGAATATCTACGGGATATAATTATTTTCTCCTAGTTTCTCACACTCATTTCTTCATTAAAGAATATTTAATCGTAAAGTATTTTTTTCTAAAGAGTCTTATTTTTTGATGTCATTATTTTAAATTTTACCTTAAAATTTGTGGTAGCACCACAATAACTACAAAGAATGCGGATGTTTTTTTTGGCACAAACAAATAACAAAAACATGGTGTGAGCAAGAAAAAAATATAATTTATAAAATCTTAGTTACCCAGTCCACAGTCACTAGGCATATATAGGGAAGTACGTAGTGAGTACACATTTAATTTAAGGACAAATAATCAATAGTTTTAATCTTTGTGTATTAACAAAATATAATATATTCCATTAAAAGAGAAAACGTTCATTCCAAAATCATCCATTCCTCTAGCTGTTTTCTCTAAGTCAAATGCTTTTCAATAAAAACACAATAATAATAATAATAATGCTTTGTTTCAAATCAACAAAGCAATCCTCAAAGTTAGAGACACAAATTGTTTGAGTTTTACTTAGTTAATTTTTTTATTCACACTTGATTTTATTCACTACCATGCAACACTTCGTGATTAGCTATGATTTTTTATATGGTAATAATAATAGACTTTTCGTAATAAGAAAAACTCAGTAATAGGCAAGGAAGGGATACTTGTGTACCTGCTTATACCGAGTCCAACTCATTAGCAAGTAATCTGAAATAACAAATATAGTCATAGGTACGTAAAATCGATGCAGAGCAATCAAATGGGCAATAAAAAAATACAAAATGACTAATAAACATGCGAACAATCAATAATATTTCATAAAACCCGAAATGACGAAAACATAACAATCCATGGCAGGAAATTCCACTAAGGAAATACAAGATTGGGAATGATTGTTGAGGTTCCTTACAGTAGGGACTGATATTTTATTTTAATTGATTTCCCCTTGTACGAATATTATGACAAAATTTGTCAGCTTTGATTGCTTTAAGACGTCTCATCTTAATTTACAAAAATCATGGTTATCGTTGCGAGTTGAACATACGAACATGAGAGTACCAGTAGGCAAATTAAATTTAAAACAGTTACATATAAATTAAACTAAGAGTTTAATCCTTTTTTTGTTTACAGCCACCATCTCTTAAAACATCAAAACTATCACGAAGAACTGGAACACGAAGGATCACGTTACGAAGTATATGCTGCAGTACACTGTCTCGAAGTCAATCAACTCCAAAAATAGACTACATAGCAAGAATTTTCTTTCCGTTATCTTTTCTAATCTTTAATATTGTGTTTTGGAATCATTTTTTGGGATTGCAAAAAATTTCCTTTGCCAATTTAATTTATACTAGAATTTCTAGACTTTGTAGCGAACACTAGGTGAATTTACGGACTTCTACGCAAAAGCAAAAGGGTACCTACCATACATTTTTACCGAAAAAATATTTACATATGATCAACTTTGCTCGTCGTGGCTAGAGGTGAAGAAAACAGGTAATTCGGCAGTCAAAAGGTTTACCTAACATACACAAATACGTGATTCAGTTCTACGCAAGTGCATGTATGTTTATGATGTATTTAGATAGGTGTAAGTAGTGTTACGTTGGCTGTTTTGTTATGATACTATTTATAATAATATATTGAATCTAGAGTTGGCGGAGTCCCCGCCAGGACTGCTGATTAGGGTAGCGTGAGAGGCTACCATGCTCCTTCAGCGACTATGGGGAACTATTCTGGTCAATTCTGGCCAGTCTTTCGTCTCCTACGATGATCGGAGGTTTCCCGGATCGAATCCCCGGGTTGGCACCTCCATTTACCAGATATTTCTTCTTCTCTAAAAGTCTGGTAATGTTCTAAATCGAGCCGGTTCAGCCATACGAGCATTAAATTGCTTCAGCTCACTTAAGGCTCAAAAGATATTAATTTAAAAAAAAAGCAAAATATATAAATAAATACGTTGAAGAAGGTGACGAACAATAAAGAGCGAATTTCTCCATTGAATGCGTAAAAATTTTTTCTTTCCCTCGGGAAAAATAAGGTAAAACCTTTTGGTTAAGCCTGGGCCTTATTTTTCAAGTTTTTGTCTTTTCGTTAGGCTTATTGTACTCGTTAAGCCTAGCATCTTTGGATCTTATCCAAAATTTGTAGGGGCATGCAGAAGGGTCTTGGGGATCCGTTTTTAGGGTTTTTGGTGTTGAGCCTATTTTTAGGCCTATTTTGAATTTTTGGGTTTTGAACTTGGGAGATAAAACAGAAACGTTTTTACTTCGGACAATTTTTTAATCAGGGCTTAGTTTGGCTGTAAAGGCTACTTTAGAATTTTGGGTATGTTTAGTGAAGGGGGAAACTTGCTTTGGCGTTTGGGTTGCCTTGCGGCGATACTCAATTTTCTTGGGTTGTTCTCCGGAACATTAATAGTTGGGCTTATAAATAAGCATGTAATTTGTGTTGGTTGCTCGTAAAGAGTAATATTTTCTGCAACGGTTTTTTTCCCCAAAGGGTTTTTTTTTCCCATAAATCAACCTAATTTTCGGCCTTTAGAACTAACTTAATTATAGTGTGGAGAATGAGTTGTTTAGTAGTTGTTTCAGTTTTTTCTTAAACCTACGCTTTTCGATGTCCAGTTCTTGGTTGACCCATTCTTGGTAGCAATGTTTGAGGTTTGGTTATGCCCATTCAGTGGCATACATTCGTTCGGATTTCGCCTATTATACAATAATAGTTGCGTTTTTGGTTTCGTCTTTAGTAGCAACGTTTTAGTCTGTTAAGGAAAGCTACTAGTTTTCTGTCTCTTATACCATAAAGGTTTCTGGTTTGCTCTTAAGAGCAATTTCTTGTTTGTGAGAAGTTGGTTAGTTTGTCTCGCATGAGCAAACGCTTTGCTATTTTCATGTTCATCGGCTACAAACGTAGTTGTAGCCCAATTCCACAACGGTGGGATTGGGGTATCCAAAGTCGTCTACCAAGACGCCGTTATCACAAAAGTCGTCTGCACGGACGCAAGTGCGTGACCCCTAGGCTATAGTTCCAGGGTCACGGGTGTTTTTTTTTTAAACCCACGGTGTTGAGAATTGGTCATCCTTCATGCTCATTAGTAAAAACAAGAAAGTGTTTTTTAGTAGTTGATGTTGGTATTGACATGTGCTTTGATGTATGTGTTTGTTTCAGCTTGTAGCTTTACAGACAACTGTTGAAATAAAAATTGAACATGGTTAGAGTGTTAACAAGATGTATATTTGTCAAGTTTAGACACAAGATTTGCGAGGAGTAAATTTCAGAGCTTCGTGTGGGTGTTGGAGTATGTCGCTAATCTTGTTAATTACATGTTTGCTGGGGCCAATGGCCAATCTTAGTCTTGGGTGTTCATTCTTACATAGGTGGACATTATCTATGTCTTGTAATTTAATTTCCGGTTCCTGCCTCTAGAACATTCTAGAACTTTCTATTACCTATAATACCCTGGCTATTTCGCGGTTGTCAGGGGTTACCAAAACGTATTTAAGCAGGGGGCCAGCATGGTAAAATCAGAAAGCCTTCGGG
>JAHWFP010190839.1:0-33864 GCA_023313725.1 Lithobius niger
GCGAGTCGATTCTATAATTATACTATTCATCTCACTAATACGAACCCTTTAGGATATTTTTGTCCTGAAAGTCTCTTTTCAGTAGTTAATATCGTGCTGACCTTGACGGATATTCCAAGCTACCCTCACATATTCAAGTAGTTGACCACTCTAGTCTCTACGCTACTATCGATCGATATCGATATGGACCAGTGAAAAAAAGTGCTGACTTATGAAATGCCCTATATGTAAACAGTTCTTGTTTCTGCTAATCAAAGTGGAAATGTCAATCTCCCAGTTCGAAAGAGAATGACAACTGAAGACCGTACTTAGGAAGGTACATGGTATACACTTGGTCGCCCACCTCAACTCTATGCGGTCATCTCTCTCCATTTCATGTTAATAACGGCGAAATTTGGAAGTTCATCTTCAGGGTATGCCGTTGTTATTGTATTTTCTAATTTAGGGTAGAAACGTGCACGTAATGAGAATGTGGGACGAATGACGTACACCGATATTGCGTGCATTGCGACAGGGCTTATGAGTTTCATAGGACAGAAACTTGAGGAAGTCCTCAGCAGCTGACTGAGATTTTGCTCCCGGCCTACATTGCCCCCTGCTGATCTCAGCTCTCTTAATTAATGTTTTTGGAGGAGAGCTTTCTCGTTGCGAGGCTCATTTTCCTGTTGACGTTGGCTGCTTGTTGTAATTAGCTTGTCGTTCGGCATCTTGGCACGGGTGGAGCCTCAATCCAATCAGGATCGGATTCCTAGCTCTTAAGTCTTGCGGTTCTAACGTAGAAAGAGTGTAACCAGTGTGAAGCATTGAAATGCGTTATGGTAAGAAACACGGAGAAAAGCACGTGGCATTTAGGTGTGTCAGTTTAAAATTGTGAGATTTAAAAAAAACCTTTCTTTCGTTCAGGCTATCTTAATATTTTATGACCACATCGTAAAAAGAAGTCGATTGAAAATAAAAAAAAAGACACCATTTCGTTATTGTGTGCGCGGTGTATCTCGAGTCCTGCAAGTATTTTGTGAGCGGCTACGTCTTCCTGGATGGGGTGGCTTTAATCGATGGCCGCCATTGTTTTTGTAACCATCTTGGATATCAACAAGGCACTCTGCTACTAAAAACGTACAGTCGATTATCTGTGTTCGTTCTGCGGAGAACTCAAGATAGGCCACAGACACTATAATGCTCTCGGCCAGACTGTTTTTTTTAACAAAGTCTTCCATTTTCTTCACATTTCAGTATTAAAAAAGTTATAATTGTCTGTAGGTTGCAACATGCAGTTATATAATTCTAGTTGGTACATATGGCCGTATAGTGTTGTTAAACAAAGAACAAACAGTCAGCTTAAGTCAGTGGGACAAGCTTGCCTGACGGTTAGCACGACGTGTTAGAGGTCCCGGGATCGAGCCTGACATCTGCAGCCTTTGGAATTTTTGGGAAGCGAAAGACCCTGTGATGTCTCATGCTCGTGTCGATTGTGGAACCTAAAAGATCGTAGGAAATTTCGATTGGAATTGCTTAGCAAAATTGTCCCTCTCGCGATCTGGCACCAGACCTTCGGCTTAAACCTTCAAATTAAAATCCTAGCCAAAATAACAGAGCCAAAGTGTGAGACCTGAAGCAAAGCTCGAGTTTGATACAATTATCGAGCGTTGAACAATCGGACCAAATTTATGCTTTGCATTGTTGTAACTGTCTTTAGCAAAAAATGCCTCAGCCACTGAAAATAAACCTTCGCAAAACAGACCTTGTTACCGATTCCCGCCATGTTTTTCGGGATCTTCAAGTTTTCATTTAACGTCCAAAGTATTATTCGGTGCGATTAACTTGACTAATAGGATTAACCTTGACGGCCTTTCCCTGGTGGAATGATATCACTACCTTCAAAGGCCGACCGCTTTTGGAAACTTGGCGGGTATTTCTACCAGTTTTGGTTTTGGGTGGATATCACAACTTTCATAGGACTGTGAACGCACATAAGGTTACACCGTCTGTTTAAGATGCTTCAATCCCATTTTTGCACACACTGACTAACAATCGCTAATTTTGTTCGCTTCGCTCACTCAATCAGCGCATCCCCTTCAGTTGTTTTGTTTATCCCTGTAACTTCCCCTTAATTTTTCAAGATTTAGTTCACATTTAGTCGTGCAGAAACCCCCGAAGGTAGCTGTTACTAAAACAGCATAACGCGAAGCATTTTTTTTGGGTTATTAACAAAAAACCCTTTAGCTCGTGTATGCTCGTATTGTTGCGTAACCATCATCTAACGTGCATCCCTTTATTCTTACGCTATCCACGGCAACGTTAATGTTTCTTTATTTTGTCCTTCGTTACAGTTCAGTTTTTAGTTAGTCCAGGCTTTTACAATAAATCTAAGGACCAGTCTTGATTGTTCAAGCCATTGTTGCTTAAAATCTTTGGTTGCAACTTGGAAAAGAAACGAAATTTAAATTCGCCAGTGGCGAATTTCAAAATCCTCCCACGCATTTGTCTTGACCCCTACAACCCCCAAATAAACAAAAGGACCATCCTCAGATCACCATGCATCCGTGTGCAAAAGTTCAGGTACGTAGGCCTTCTCAATTTTGCGCTAGTCATGAGCAAAATGTCTATGGGATTTAACATGGGAAAAATCTTATTAGCTAGCTACTTAGCTAGCTAGCTAGACAGTAACATAAACACAACGTTATTGACGCATCTTTTTCTCTATGATTGGTGGACACTCATCCTTTAAATTTTAGTTTTTCTTAGTCTCTGACCCTTCCCCTTACGTTTTCCACAGTTTGAAACATTTAGGTCGCATTGGGATTTATCCTCAACATGCCATAACATGCTTTCAGTTGCTTACAGTTAACAGACACATGTCTGCTAGTGAGCCACCTTTTTATCATTAACAATCAATTTTTTACAATCGGATGTCTACAATGGGATGATCTACTGTTACTTGGCGGCGACACACTAGCGTGTGTGTAGATATGTTGTATTATTGGAGCAAAATACTGTTCAATAGCCCAGCAAACCCAGTTTTGGTTCGTTTTCCTTAAAAACAAAAACAACAACAACAAATGCTGTAAATCAGCTTTAAAAAAATTGAGCTACAGGTACCCGGAATAGTTGGTAGCGGATATTAAAGTTGGTGTTTCTTTTTCCCGGGGCTTTTTTGTGCCTGTAGTTTTGTTTCCTAGTGTTTGTTACCTGGTGTTTCCAGGACTTTTATGAAGATGGTTAAAATTCTCCATTTAGATTCGTGGTTTTGTTTCGCCCGTGGTGTTATGTAGCCTGGAGTTTTGTCCCCCCCCCCCCCCCAGATTCCATCAAGCCTCCCAAAACGTGAGGCAATTGCGTCCCCCTCCACCCTTGCCTGCCATCCCCCCCCCCCCACTTCGCTCTTGGTAAACAAACTCTTTCACCCCCAACCGCGTGTTAACTCAGTGGTTTTTTGTACCCATTGCTGAACTCAGAATGGCGTATTCCGCATCGTTTAGCCTAGTCAAAATTGCAAGGAAGAGTTTTCTTGTCGCTTTTTCTACTTTGAGCAAAATAAAAATTACTTACTTATTGAAAATTCATTGAAACTCATTGTTTCTATAACCGTGGACCACACACGAAGGTGAATTATATCATTAACACGTAAGTTATACCAGCCTAGTGTTAGATGTACCTCCTACTTGTCTTAAAACTAATAACCCATTTTTGAAGCTTAGCGGGATTCGAACTCACAACCTTTAGGTTAGCAGGCTGACGCCGTAACCATGGATACTGACTTGATGCAATACTCCAATTTTAGAACGTGTAATAAAATGACATGGCGTAATATTTCGTTTCTTACTGATTGTTAAAGGGTATCTACAATGTCTTTCATCCTGCCGAACGATCGCCCTACCGTGCGAAGAATGAATATGCTCTGCCTTACTCATTGCTACCTTGCAAAAAGAAATTGCGTCGACAAGACATTTCCTCCTTCTCCACTGCCTCCTCTTCTAGGTTCTTTCTACCGATTCTACAAAATAGATGAAATTGGTCGGAAAATTACGCTTTCCTTAAAATCCAAACAAGCAAAATGCACGTCACACGCTTAGGCTTCAGCAAACTACACATTTTTATGCTTTATACACCGCATGAAAGAATTCATTTTCGTGAAATTACGTAGCTAGTTAGATAATAATTAGGCAAAACGTTAAGCTGCGTCAATAATAATAACTTTTTTGTTATCAGGCGATCAAAGTATCCCGATCAACCCAAGTTTCAGCCTTTTTTGTGGCATTGTTGGTTTTCCAGAAACCTGAAAACAGACCCAACTGTCTTACCTGTAAAAGACACAAGGGCCAGCAGGTCGCCACGCTATAGCTATTCTGTATATGACGGACGTCAATGTTAACATTGAATCTTGGGGGCCGACACACTAGCTTTTGACTTGAACTAAAGCAATAGTGATAGAGATTTGCACGTCGCTATTACTAGTCGTCATGGACTAGGATCTCGTATCACTGGTATGGCCTGAAAAAAACTCTGGCTACCGTAGTTTACTCAAGCACGCGGTCACAGGCCGAGTTTTACAGACTGCCTTCAAATTTGGTCGCAATCCTTTTTCTAGAGGTGGTTACCTTAAGAATATTTGCAGCCAAGTATTTTCGCTTATTTAGTCACCGTCACTTTGTGAAAAAATTCTCAAAATCTTCTACCTGAGATTTCCTTGTTTCTTTCCTTCCCGAAGGTTTGGAACACAGATTAAGGAATTATCCCTCCCACAGATACGCCACTCATAACTCAGCCAGAGCTTCAAAAATGGTCCCTCGTTTCAGCAACGTGTCGGGGTGATGACGTAACACCTCGCACTTTATTCACCAGATGTCACTAGCAGAGTGAAATTGAAACGCCGAAAAGAAGCTAAATAAATAAGAAATCAGAAGGTAAAGCGTTAAATTATCAAAAAGTCAGCCTTTACGATTGGCTTTATTGGAACACACTAGTCGGGGAAAGAAAGAAAAAAAAACTTTCACAACTCGGATTCGAACTCTCGTGATTAACGTAGCTTGTTTGATTTGTTCTGTAAACGGGCCGACGCGGCTGCTCGCGGTCCCACTGCGCATGCTTGCTTATTTATTATGGGGACTTTCTGATTATACCACGCTATACCCACACTCCCGGCAGGAGATTTCTGCGCCTACTGGCGAGTCAAGTGCGAAGCATGACTCAGCAAAAAAAAAATGTGGCCTAATTTTGGCACGTAGTGTCGTATCTGTGCGCGGTAGTGTTCTTTAATCTGTGGTTCGGAAAATACGAATTTCCTATCCCAAAGGTTTAGGCGTCCAGGTAGGCCACCAAAATATGTAACTACTCAGGGAGTGGACGATTGATTTCATGATATACTCGAGCACAATTCACTCCTTACTGCACAGGTAGGGGTCTGTACACAGAGAATCACATATTAGGTACTGACAAGGCTGTCACTTGTCACCCCTAAAGTTCAGAGTTCTAGAGGACCAACCTTTCGAGTTGTTCTTCCAAACACCAACTAAAGATTCGCCCAATCCGGCCTGGTTTTATACCCACCAGAGAGGGGGAATCCCTGTCAGGATTTGCGTCACGTGACCGGCCTAACAGGTGTGATCCTATCCTAACTGGTTTAGAAGTGGGGCTGGGTCGCGACCCGGTTATTGGCCCAACAGCAGAACTTGGCAGGGCGCACTACATCTCTGTGTAACGGCAAGGCTCACCACGAGTGTTGGCTCGTGTTGCGTCTTGCTGAACGTAAATAGCCGGTTACAAAAACAGTGAAAGAAGGGTGATGGGTCGGTGGAGAGGACGAAGGAGTGGAGAGAAGGAGGAGAGGAAAGGGGAGGGAGTGTTTATTCAGGTAACCGTCTCAACTAAAAAAAACAATCAAAAGGAAGTGAAATCCGTCTTAATGAAAGCCCGTGCAAACACCGTCTGAACACAACCAAAGTAATTCGGGGCCAGTCAAAATGATCAATGTCCCGCAAGCCCGGTAGAATCTTAGTAAATCGCCGTTGTACTAACTCAGTTTGGTTGGCATCCATTAAAAGGCTAGGAGACCAATCCGGGGTTGCATACTCGAAAAGCGGTCCAACAAAAGCCATAAAAGCATGGATTCTAGTATTTTTATTGCCAGACATGAAAAATTTGTTGACAGTTGCCAAGCGACGAAAGGCTAAAGCAATAATTTTCAGAAGGCGTCGGATTCCTGGTAAACCAAATGCCCAGGATTCGTATTTCGTCAACCGAAGGCAAGGTTACATTCTCCAAGTGAAAACGATGACAAAGGTTATGTGTACCGACATGAAAAAAATAAACATTTATAAGTCGAGAGTGGTAACTGCCAGGAATTTGACCAACTAACCACCTTTAGGATTTCGGCTTCTAAATCGGGTGGTTGAAAATTGCAGCCCCAATTTTAAGGCCGTCTGCGAATTTGTACCCGAATGTGTTGGCATTATTAAAAGTTAAATTGTGTAAGCATATCACAAAGAGTAAGGGACCGAGGACCGAGCCCGGAGGGACACCACTAGGGACCGTCACCCGTGAAGAGAGAGAGCCACCAATAGACATCTTCTGTGGGCGATTTTGTAGAAAGGCAGAGAGCCAACCCTAAAAATTGTCGCCGATGCCACATGTTTGAATCTTAAATAGAAGTTTACGATGGATAATAGACTTTAAAGCCTTTTTTAAATCGAAATAAATGATGTCTGATGGGATACCAATATCAAGGGTACAGCTCCACTGGTCAAGGACAAGGAGTAACTGATGAACTGCGGACCGTTTCGGGATAAAGCCAAATTGGTCTTGGCTAATAGTTGAGTGCTGACCGAAGACATTAAAGTTATTTCCTGAGGTAGCTAAGAACAGGTATTAAGTCCTGAAACAATTTTCGTTAGCAAAAGTCAAAATGGAATAAAAGAACGTAAACCTTGCCACTTTGCATTTCGTAATATAATACATGAGAATTTTTCAAGTGTTATTCATGTGAGTAGTTCTAAGCATTATAAAAGGCTGGGATCTTACGGGAATTAATTGACTTATCCCACACTCTGTGAAGCTCATATTTCGGCTGTCGGGTATGCTTTGCAATGGAATGACCCTTAAAGTCTATCAACTCAAATAATAATGATCAAGGTAAATGAAAAGACGGGTGTAACCCTGTATATTTCAACGAAAAAGGCATTGTTTTCCCATCATTTAGAGAACTTTCAACTATTTTTTAAAAAGTATGTACCTTAGATGGTCGTGGGAATCGATGCGACGTTTAAGGGGCTGGCACGGACCGCTCTGACCACTGGAATGTGTTTGCTCACTTGGTTTGGGGTCCCTGGGAGACACCCACATCGTTTGCGATGTACGTTGAGTCATAAATATTTGTCTTTCTACTTGGTGGCATGCTTTAAAAGTTTTCTGTTGATGCAGAGAAAACAGCAAGCTTAAGCTTAAATCTCAACATTAAAATTCAATGTTACAATCAGTGCCAAAAACTTACATCCTACGTTAAATTTTGAAATGATCTCGATCATTCCTTACTAAATAGAGAGTTCCTAAAGGGTATGTAAGGCTTTCTATGCAACGTAACACACCACATCACCGGTTGCGGAGGGATAGAAGAGTATAGGTCCAGAGTAAACAAGTAATTCAAGACTCAAATGAACTTGTCATTTTTGAACAGTTTAAACCTTTGAAACCCTTTGAAGCTGTCGCTGGTTCAATAGAGCATCTTTGTTAGCCAGGACCAACCAGATAATTATTACGTAACGCTGTCCCTGCTACCGCAGCATCAGTTCGGGACAAATGAGGTGGTTGGGGAATAAGGTTTAATGGCGCGTCCACAGCTAGGTCATTAGCGCCAACCTCAGTCACAGTGTAGTGACCCGAGTTGCAACTGTGCCACACTTTACAAAAATGTTAACCAAACCCCGAGTCTAGACCAATGATCAATGGCTCTCACGACTTTCCCAGCGAAGGTGGTGCTGCGAAGCCCCAAAGTCCAATCGTGTTTCCGCGTTAGACCTGGTTGATATAGGTTGAGCCCAAGTCAGAACTCTACTTGGCTCAAAGTGTTCGAGTTGCGCCCTTCCCTAGTTATACACGTTGACTTACACTCCACAACGTCATGCCAAGTCTAAAAATAGCCACTAGGGACCGTCATGTACTGCATCGTAACTAATATGAAGTAGTTATTCTGTTTATCACACAGTCCCTAATTTTCACAATGCTAAAAACAATTAGCGATATATCCCATATCAGTGTGGTGATATGGGATATATCGCCATATTAAATTGTGGTGATATAGATGCCATGCACAGTAAAGTGGGGTGTGTCACATGACGTGACTGTGAGGTGACCGACTTAATTTTTACATGGTGAAGATTCCGTGATGTACAACGCGATAATAGACATCAGCCCATTGAACTGGAAAAAAAAACGTATCTCCTACATTTAAAAAAAAAAAGAAAATCCCGTCCTACAGACACAAAACATCCCCACTCCCGCTCAAATGGTATCAGCCACAAACCTAACGGCGTCAATACAAAATTATGCAAACGTGATGAAACAAAGTTTGCGTAAACAACACAGCTATGAAGGCAAACTTTCCATTTACCCCAACAATTTTGTTTTTCATTTCGAAAGTTAGAGACCGTGCAATAAATTAGCTATACCACCCGAGGCGAACTGTATCGAATTTATGAACCGATGGGCAATATCCCTTACAGGACCGATCTGCTCGAACTACGGCTCGAAGACATCTGTTCCTTCGACCTCGACGTCATCTAGACGTAGTTCTCGCGGATTAGCCATGGGCAGAAATCGCCCATTGGGTGATAAATCCGATACATCCCCATGTGCGTATATTTCTTTCGTATAACCAGTTCAGATAGGCGGGCCGGATCTCGCTACGTAATTTCGTTACTTAGCACCCACTGGTGGTGATTATGTGTATATCGACTTTATTGCTGATCTGTTGTTGTTGTAGTTAGGTTAGGTTAGGATAGGTTAGGTTAGGTTAGGTTAGGTTAGGTTAGGGTAGGTTAGGTTATGTTAGGTTAGGGTAGGTTAGGTTAGGCGTCCTAAGTCGGATTAAGCGTTTTTTTTCTATATGCTGCTGGGCTGTTTGGAGAGCTATGTAGCGAGCTTTGCTGAACCGTTTACGAAAAAAAATATGCGCATCGGGTTGTATAACTATTACTTTAAGCGACAGAGAAGCGTTGTATCGTTGTTGCCGCTGTTTTACGAAGCCCGAGGGCACCTCCGTCAGCCCAAGACAACCTGTTCAGGGCGTGCAATCTTGGAAGAAGTAGAACAGAACGTAATTTATTGGGTCTAGTAGTGAATTATGATGTTCAGTGAAAGCTTATTTACCTGGCTTGTGAGCTACTCTGTCTGTATATCTTCGTCTCATTGCAATCATGTCTATGTAATGTAAAAGTTAATGAACAAACGACTTGAAAAACGAACAATAATACTAAATTTTTAAAATAAATCGAGATTCAGCGAAGATAGTTGCTCGGGTGCATGACACTTAACATTATCACATAGTCAAACAAACTCTCAACTCTAAGCACTTAATCATTTATCAACCATGCAGAACCCCCATCTAGCTATTTAGCTGTCAATATTTATTTAGTGAAATGACTTCCATAACGGGGCTTGGTACATAATGCGTGTTTCTGGCCAATATGGTTTGTTGGACGATAAATCAATTGCGCTTGCGGCCAGTCCAAACAAGGTCCGTGGTGCCATTAAGCGGGCAGCCCAAAGTTCGACGTTTTCCATGTGGGATACGCTATTTCACGCTGGTTTTAAGTTCCTTCCTGTATAATGATACAATACCCACAGGCCAATGTCACATCAATCACTCATACGCGTAGATTTAACGGATTCGTGAACAGTATAGAGATCGAATGGGCCAATCGTGTTAGCTGATCGATAATACAGTTAATGGTTCGTGCCGTATACACGTGATCACACACACACCTCCGAATAGCGATCGATCTTGTAAGGAAGGATTTAGCCGGCAGTCTTTCTCGCTCGCGGGGAAAGCTATTTGGCCTCACGTAACCACTGCTTTAATATAACGTTGTTTCTAGCTACTGGCCTAAATGTATCTGCTCTCACGTGGACAGAGATATATTTGTAATTCACAGATGAATAAAGTTGGTAATGGGGTTTCGTTGATTTTGATTCTTAAAAATACGCGGATAGGTAGTATCTTTAAAATTGCACTTTTACGGATCCTTGAAATCACCATACTCAGAACAAAT
Source organism: Lithobius niger (assembly GCA_023313725.1). Taxonomy (NCBI): domain Eukaryota; kingdom Metazoa; phylum Arthropoda; class Chilopoda; order Lithobiomorpha; family Lithobiidae; genus Lithobius; species Lithobius niger. The sequence goes on from JAHWFP010190839.1 coordinate 10,263, forward strand.
AACAAACCTTACTGTGTAACAACTACAAGACTTCAATCCTAAAGCATAGCCAATAAATTATGCGGCTCGACCTACAACAATATTAGGGTGGTTCACAAAATGGCTGCCTCGGCTGGCCCATTTCTTCGAGGTCTGTTCGGTAATTGGCCAAGCTAATTGCATCTTTGTACGGTGAGTTGCGACATCTATTGACAGCTAGTGGTGGTTTTTAAAATATTAATTTTTATTTTTGAGTAGATTTGCGTGAAAAATTTGTATTATCTATAAATGTATTTTTTAAATAGTTTTAAAGTTATCACTCAGCCACAGTTAAGCTATTTCTCTGCACTTGGAAAACAAAAAAAAACACGTTCGTGTACAGAAAGTGTTGCAAGGAATGAAGCGTTGGCATTTTGTGCTGTCAGTGTCGCCCTCGGTTGACAGAAAGCGGCAACAGAACAAATCGATCGCGTAAGTGACGTTATCGGCGGCCATGTTGCCCAACCCAGTCGCGTATACTATTTTTCATTCACGATCTGAACGGTACTCTTGTAGATCCTTGCCTAAAGTGACACTAGACAGCAAGTGCGCATCACTTGTTTAAGCTAATGGCCGAAGATCTCCGATAGACGAATTCATCCAAAACAACTATTTTTTTGCTTTTTTTTTTAAATAATAACACAAACTTCCTGTAACTAGTAACGTTGTCCCCTGGCGTAACATAAGACGGTCTAGCTGAGTTCCGCTGATTCAACTCTGCTGTAGTAGTCAGCATCATTGAAGCAATACTGTTTGTTTCTAATTGTTAGATTGCATATCCGTTCTCATTGTCGGCCGCCCCCCCCTTTTTCTTTGCTACCGTGGCAAGAATGATCCCGTTCGCCCTCTTGCTGATTGTTGAAGCTTCGTTTGTTTAATCCTCCCTAATAATGTTTCATCACAATATTTAAGTCTGCTCCTGAGATAAGTCTGCTCCTAAGCGAAATATATATATAGATGGCTTTTATCTCAATAGCTCCTACGAGGATTGAAAAAAAAAGATAACATTTTTTCCCTACAATTACGAGACGAAAAGCCGAAAACTCAATCACACTGTAATATTTGGGGGGGGGGGGGGTTTAATAGGTTTACGTCTTATTCGGAACCTAACTCGTATTATTTACAACTAGCCGAACCCGTGCATGCTGCACGGTGGCTTGGTTTCCCCAGTCCTAACTTCTATCGGTGTTTGGTTATCTTAGTAAAGTAAATCGCATTTGCAATATTTAACTGTTTGACTAATCCTTTATCTTTACTCGTTGACACTGCGCCCTGGTGTGACTAACAACACCTTCGTGCACTGACATATGAATATTTCGTCTGGCGTAAGTGTTAACGGAACTTCCCCGCTTCTTCCTGCCCCTTCCCCGTTTCCCCTCCCCCGTTTCCCCTCTCCTTTTTCCCTCCCTCTCCCCTCTCTTCTCCCGCTCCTCCTCTCCCCTTCCCTTCATCTTCCATCCACCTTTTCCCCTTCTCATTCTTCTCATCTTGATGGCACCACCATTTCCATTTTCCACGATACAAAGCGCGTCAATTGGGCGATAAGTCTTTTCTCCCGTCCGCGATTTAATAATTTTGCAGGAAATACGGATATATGATAAGGTCTAGATTTGGGGTTTGTTTAACATCTCTGTAATGTCTGGTGCAGTGGCACACGAGACCACTGCACTGCGACTGAGATTGGCGCTAATAACCTCGTTGTCGAGGCGCCATTACGCTTCAACCCCTCCTCCTTTTCCCCTTCTTCCAAACCCCCACGCCTTGCCAGAACCCTCCCATGTTTGTTCAACGGGACAATGTTCACGGGAATTTAGTACCGAGATTTTCACACAGTCCGATAAAGTCGTATACCTGTATTTGATTGAATGCTGAAAATCTCTTTCACTGAGAACGGCAGCATTCAGTAGCAAGTAAAACCCCTGCTGTATGTTGGTTACCGTGATTGTTCCCGGCAACTTTTAAACAATTCACCTCGGTATTGCGTAACTCAAAATTGTTGCAAGTAATTCTCGTTCATTTTAAAGAGCTATCAACGCTGGCACGTGCAGTGATTGTTGCCGCCACTTTAAAACAACTTCACTCCACTCCACTCTGGAAGTCAGCATCTACGAAATAAATAAGCCGTTCCGTTGTATTATGCGTCAACTTCGAGGACCATTGGGGACGAGGACGAATTCGTTTTTTATCTCATCCACAAAACTCCAAAAGTCAAAACCTGTAGCCCGCGACTGTGCCACATTCCATGCGACCCGACACAATTTGTAAGACAACTATGATATGCTACGTGCACTGTAATTATAGTCAAGTTTAAAACGATTGTTATACGTGTTTTCCCTTCGTATAAAGGAGATTGCTACCTCTTCACTATGTCACTGTCAGGTCCTTTTCCGCAACGAGTATTATAATAGTAGACGTGAAAGCAGAAATTGTTCGTTTTGTGCTGTCGAATCACAGTTGTAAAAGTCAATTGTAAATTGAATATACTTAATTCAAACAAAAGATACTGTAACAAGAATCATTAACATCTACTAATATAATACTCATCCGGCAAATGTAAGGAGGAGGAAGAAGAACAAAGTAAAAATCAATTACTGTAAAAACACGTGCAACAATCGCGTTAAACTTGACGACAATTGCGATTCACGTCGCGAATCATTGCTACCTTGCGAACAATGTCTGGTCGCGTGAATGTGGCATTGTTGACGGGCTATAAGATTGGATTATTGAACTTTCGTTTTTGAGCTAAAAAAAAAACGAATCCGATTTTCAACTAAAAGCGGACAACTTCAAACAAAACGATGATATGTTGTTAATTTCAAGGCCCCTCATGGCATATTGCATACGCGATTTATTTTCCTAAGAAGACCAAACTCCGGGAGGGGCTATGACCAGGAGACAATCACGGAGATTAACTTGCAGTAGGGGGCCGGGGGGGGGGGGGGCAAGGAGGGGAAGAGAACGAGGGGGAGAGGAGGGATGAGTAAAATTGAAGGATCAGTCTACTAATGAATGAAATATTGCATACGTGATTTACTTTCTAAGAAGACCAAACACCGGGGGAGGCTAAGACCGGGAGACTCAATCCACCGTGCAGCATGCACGGGTCCTACTAGTCTACTTTATAAGGCAAATTCTCGTAGCGAAAACGACGACAAGCACCCCCGAAGCAGCAATGAAAACGGACGAGCGTGTCAACTGTTTGGCCAAAAGTTGAAACTAGTACGTTGTTGCGTTGAAACGTTGAAATTAGCACATTGTTGCCTGGACTAGCAATTTGCTCTGCGTGGGCATCTCAGTGGCAAGTCTTAAATGACGTCACACACTAAGGACAGTTATTTTTCATGCCGTACGAATCGCTCAAGCTAAAGCCACAAACTGAGAGGGGGGGGGGGGGGGCAGAACGGAGAATGCCCGTGTTATTAAAGAGATTAAAGAAATTAAAGAGATGGTGTGGGACACTGCGTCTGTTACCATTAAGTGTATGATTGTACGCATTAACTGACCCTACAAGGTACGTCTTGTTTTGAGGAGATGGGAGGAAATTAGGCGAGGAGAGAGGAGTAGCGAATGGGAGGAAAAGGGTAGTATTCCAAGAAGCAAAATTGCCTGTCGCATTCAACGTTCCGGCAACACCTACCGAGAACTGGGAAACAACCACGGGCAAAAAAAAAACCCGGGCGAAGCCGGGTACAACTGCTAGCTATTTCTATAAAATAAGACATAGCCGAAGACATAATTTAAATTTTGTTTCCGTTTAATTGGATATGTAATTTGATTAAAATACTGCATTGTGTGGTGGCAATAATGCCAAACTTTTTCCAGCGTGAGTTGTATAAGTGAACTTATAAATAAACTGAAAACAGCTATGTATGACACATTGCGACGTTTCGATTTCCTGCAATAATTTGTGACACGATATTTATTGATTGATAAGATGGGTAAAGAGTAATATTGCATGGTAACTTTAAAACCGAGAGTATGGTTAGTACATGCCACATAATATACTCTCCAAAGTTTATACAGCGGAAGAATAGAGGTCAAGCAGTTCGAAAATGAAGTGTGGAATCTGACTTTATCAGTTGCTAAGCTTGGTATATATCACTACCCTGCGGCTCGTGATGCGATATATAACCTCTATCACAGCAAATTTTGATTGGTGAGAAGAGAATACTCCCGAAGAAAACTAGTTTTCCTAACATAAGATGATCCTGCCAAATGTGCCTTTAAAGAATCGAGGTAAAATCATTTCGTTGCTTTAAAGTTCATACCGACAACATTAAAAAATATTAGCCTATAGGCGCCTCCGTACATCTTCGCTGATATTACAGTTCGTGTTGCTCATAACTTCATTTTTTGCATTATTGTTTTTTTCTTTCTTTCAGATACCTTCATACCTATATCAAAAGTCACCACTGGACTAAATATGGTATTGTCCGGTTTGGATAAATACACCAACTACAGCATACAAATACTTGCATACACTCGGGTCGGGGATGGAATCCGAAGTCAGGCCGTCTTCTGCCGAACTATGGAGGATGGTAAGGCTCATTTTAGAAATAGGTTAAACCAAATAATATGTCTAAAGTATAGACATACGAATTTGCGCTGATGGGAATTTAACTTTATTGTAGCAAAGTTACTACTCAAATGCGTTAATTCGTGGTTTTATTTACTGTTCAATCAATTTCGTTTTTTTTATTTCACAATTTTTTATTTCCTCTTTTATTAAGTTTTAAATCCCTTAAGTGACGACTTCACATACAATTTCTTTCCTTTTTTTGGCCAAGATGCAGAGAGCTCTAATGTCATAAGTAAAAATCATGCAGTTTTATGCCGTTTGGGTGTATGTCCGTAAACATAGCATATTCACAAACTGAGTAACTAAAATAAATTTTTTTTTAAACAGTGCAGTGTCTGTCTTAGAGTTAGTTTGAAAGTAAGTTTCTTCCTTCTTCGACTCAAACGTTGTCATACAGCTGAACGATATCAGATATTGTAACATAAACCTCGTGTACAAAGTAGATTCTCCATTCACAAACGAACTAATTAGACGACTTAAAAAAATCGTGTATATTTTGCGCATCGTAACTGTTGATGAAAGAAAATAACATGCACTGAACAAAAAACGTATTCGCTGTTTGGAAAAAAAACGTTAGAGCTCATATCTCCATGGAGCTTAAAGCTGTGAAGGTACACAGTATAGAGTTCACTCGAACGAAACGAACTATAATTTCAAAACTCCCAACTCCAGTAAAAAAAAGGATTGTTTTTACTCACTGGTTATGACAGAAAGCGAACGTAATTTGCGTTTGAAATGTGTCACTTTTTTTTAAATATTTGTTTGTGTTTTTTGCTTTATATTTTAAGTCTTTTGTGTGAGTGACCTATAATACGTGTATTTTGTGCGTGCATTTATAATTCGTGAAACATGCAGGCTCCATCTTAAGTGAGCTTTTTTGTCTGCGTTTGTGTTTGTTTGTTTCTGTTTTAGTTTTATTTCGTGAGAGTGATTATGCGTTCATTTTACGTGCGTATTTTAATTTTTTTTTTTATTTTGTAGGTGTTTTGCTGTTTGTTTGTATGTGTTTGTGGGTTTAGGTTTTAGTTCTGTGTCATGTAGTACGAGTATATGCTTGTATTTTGTGTGTGTATTTCAATGCGTGAAATATTTAGCTGTGCTGTTTGTTTGATTAGTAGTATGTGTATGCGTGTGCATGGAAGTTGGTATGTCACAATTCTTGTTCCCTGGAATTGGAGTTCATTAATTACATTTCTATTTCGTTCGAGTGACTTTAATCTGTTTTTCATTGTGTACCTTAACATGTGTGAGCTCCATGGGGATACAGCTCTAATGCTTTTTTTTCTAAACGGCGAAGCCTTTTTTTGTTTAGTTGATTGGCTTTTTTAGCTTTATTTGTTGTCGTTGCTACGGTTTGGTTTATCATGCGTACGCCCATTTTCCTGTCCATTTTGTTTGTAAAAAAAAGAGCATTAGATGTTTCGTCCTACATTATTTGATGGCAACACACTAGGGTGTATCTAGATTTATCATGTCAGGTCGATTCGTAGTTGGTTCTGCATTTCTGCAGGCAGTTGTGTACGTTTTTATAGGACTAGTCAAGCAAGCGGAAAAGATTACTCACTCCTGTGTTAACGTCTGGCGTAAAAGTATCAGTTACGGGATATTTATTTTCAGTGTCTCTGAGGAGTAAGGCGATGTAACGTAGGTCTCACAAGGGAAGAAAATGCAAGAACGTCTTGCTCAACTAAATCTAGAAAACAACGAATTTGCGGTATTAGTTATGAAAAATCAGGCCTTTTTTAATCTTCTTACATTATAAACCAAAGTCTCATAGCGGAAATGAAGCAACCACAACGACCCCCGGAAGGGGAACAATGAAAACGTGCGAGTGTGTCAATTCTTTGGCATGAAGTTGAAACTGGGACGTTGTTGCCCTGAAAAGAAGTTGAAATTGACACATTGTTGCCTCGACTAACAATTTGCTCTAACAATTATCCTTCTAACTAAACACCGTGGTAAACTCAAGGACAAGTATTACATGACGCCATGCACACTTCTTTTTCACACGGCACGCATCGCTTAAGCCACAGCGAAAGACTGGGAGGGGGGGGGCGCGCAGCAAGTGAGCTGTTACCATTAATCATATGATTACGCATTAACTGAACCTAGAAGAGAACAAACAAACAAGCACGGGATCCGGGTACGTGTTCAACTACGTATAGCAAAGAGGAGAAAGGCAAGGAAACCAAGAGGAGAGGGAGAGGACGGGATAAAAGGAGGAGGGGAGACGGGAGGGAGAGGATTGGCGGAAAGGGAGAGTGTTACACAAACAAAAATTGACTGTTGCAGTGAACGATCAGGCAGCACCGAGCAAATACTGGGAAACAACCACGAGTCAAACAAATCCCGGGGCGAAGCCTGGTACGAGGCTAGTTCCTTATAAAATGGATAAACTTTGTAGTACAGCAATTTGCGAAGTTGGTCGTAACGTCCATCGTTAGCTGTTTCTAGAGTTACTACTGTGTAAGCTTACACAGTGTTGCTCCTAACCTGTTGCATTCTGTTAGGAAATCTTACATTTTCGTGATCCAACCCTATACCGTACATCGAGAGGGGTATCCTGTCTTTAATTTTTAGTTTCTAGTATACTCAAGCTTTCTTTAAGATCTCTTTTAATTAAGGCTTTTAATTATTTACTCGATACCAACCCTATCCTCTTGAAGTCTGTTTACAACATGCCAATGAACACGTACGGGAACTTGTATGGCTGCGCTGCACTGGCTCGCCTCAAACAAAAACGCCGTGGTAGTATGCTATAGCCTGCTTTTCTTTGGCGCAGTTCGTTGGTTCCGTGGGCTTGTTGGCGAAAAAGCTCTCAGGGCGAAGCCTCATCAAACAAGAAGGGTTGCTGGTGATAGAGCCAAACAAGCCAGCTAATGGGGTCATTGGAGAACATTCTCGTTCGTGTGTTTGACGTATTTTATACGTCCTTCGCCTTTCATTGCGAGAACCGTTCTTTTTGTAAACTTGTAAACACCGGAGTTTGGAAGAGAGAGAGTCCTTTTTTGGTCTGTTGTTAAATTGGCTGCTTCCATTCTGATGTTCAGACGCTTTTCACTGTGTACTACCAGCATGGATGTAGCTGTCGCACTCAGTGATGTAGTGGTTACTAAAATAGTGTCGAAACTAGAGTTGGAGACATGGGGAAGGAAGCGGGACATCTCCATCATATTAGTTAGCAAGATCTTTAGCTGTGAACACCAGCGGAAGATCGAGCATAAACGCGGATTCCTTTCCCCCTACATACACTGACTTCAGTTAAAATGCAATAAACTTAATTTAATTAGAGGTTTCAATTATTTTGTGGTTGAAGGGGTAACCGATTAAAATTTCACTCCTGACGGTGATGATAAAGCCACAATGGCATCAAATGGAACAAACGTTTTAATTTTTGACGAAACATTATTTGTTGTATTGTTCACAATAAAAGTATAAAAAACACTAAAATCACACGACTGGGTGGACACATCAACTACGAGCCGCCATGTTGGGTGGTCAGACTTGTCTACATCCAACATGGCGGGCGGCTCGTAGTTGATGTGTTCACCCAGTCGAAAATTAAAACGTTTGTTCCATTTAATGCCATTGTAGTTTTATCATCACCGTCAGGAGTAAAATTTTAATCTGTTAATTTGTGATTTTTAAGGTTTTATGTTACTCTCTCGACAGTTTAAAAGAATTAACTCAATTCGAGTTCTTGCGTTATACGAGTATAGAGAAGTGACCTGTGACGTCACCACAGTTTGCTGCGGCACTGTCATCATGTAGCCGTGGAGCCCAACATCAGCTAGATTGGTGGGGAACGCTTGGTGGGGAAGACGGCTTGGCTTTCCGCCATTTTGTTATTTTGGCTTGTTTCGTGCTATCAGCGCTGGTGTCATGTTTATCCATCAAGATGGTTAACGATTGTCGGATTTCTGGTTGCGGCAACAAAAGAGGAGTGGAGGGTCGTCCTTGTTTAGATTTCTAGCGATTCCTTCCTCCATGGCTAAACCAGGTAACGTCGTCTGCTTGCTTCATACGCGATTATTTACCCCACCACTATAAGATGGCGGCACGCGTTGTTCGGTTGCCATGAGCAACGGACAGCGATGACGGTACTCTTAGTGAATTGGTGATAGTTTCACCCTACATTACGGACTTCGTAGTAATAAAATGAAAAACACACAAAGCACACCTTGGATGTTTCATGCGCTCCCATCCGAAGCCGTGGCACCGGAAGGAGAGAGGGACAATTTTGCTAGGTAATTCCAATCGTAAGTTCCTAGGATCTTTTACAAGTCACAATCGACATCAGAACGAGTCATCTCTGTGATCTTCTCTTCCCGAAAATACCAGGGATGATGGATGTCAGGTTCAGGTTAGAAACCGGAGCCTCTGGCATACGAGAGTCGAGCTAACCATCTGGCAACCTTCCAACATACAGCAAATTTCGTTAATTATAAGTGCCACAGTGCTGCTCTGCCAATTAAAAAAAAACTAAGGAAGGCCTCTCTGTGTTCCAGAGACTGCCCTACTGGTTAATGTAAGATTTCCTATCAAAAGAAGGATGTATCTATGACGTTTAAGGGGGTACCTACCCTAAACTGAGGCCTAACTTTGGAAATTTTTTTCTTTTAGTGTAATTTCCCTAGCGTCATATTTTTTTGTAACCTTAAAGTATGTTGAAATACGAGTGTAGAACATATTTTAATTTTTCAACTAGTCAATTTTTGTGGTAGTACTGTACCAGTTTAAACGGGACGGTATGCCAATTGGCTTATTTAATAAATACGGATGCAAACCTATTTACATTGCCTTTTGGACTTATATGTCAGACTGCCTCAGCGGGGAATCGAAATGTACCGTACATTTTTATTACACTTTTGTACTGCTACTTTGATAATGTCGGCAAAAATTGTTGTGCATGAACAAGATTGGGCTCAAAATCATCTGTATACATAGGGCTATCATGTGAACTAAAATAATTTTGATACCACATTTTTTTATAGTTTATAATATAATCACAATTTGCATATATGTGCCAGAACGGGATTTAAAAAAAAAACTACACCGGAAGTGTGTACAAGTATGATTTTGGCTCACTTTACAGTCACCACACATGGGAACCCGTGTAAAAAATTTCAAGTTATTATCTCAATATTCTAAGTAAGGTTATGATGTTTTTAGTGATTGACCGCTAGCGATATTCGCGTTCAGAGAAAATCAAGTTTGAAGGTGTAACTTTAATTTATACATAAATAGCTAAATAAACCCAAAAAAAAATATGTTTTCAGCCATAAAAGGTCTCGGTTAATTAAAAAAAAAGTGTTGTACAATGTAGACTACATATTATTGCACCAGACAAACCTAAAAAAATGTTTTTTGGCGAGGTGGAATATTTTTAGGGTTGGTGCCCCCCCCCCCCCCCTTAAGTTAGAAAAGTGCAGAAAGGAATAGTAGTTAATACGGCGCAAACGTGTTTCCTTTTTTTTATGTTACCAAATTGAAGTTCATTGAGATAGACACATAACAAAAAGCGTTACAGCCGTCGGTTAGATGATGGCAAAATAACAAAAAGGATATTTGCCCAGTCGATATCTAAAACAAAGTCAAAGTGCCCAAAGTTGCAGATTTGTTAAATTAGTGTGCAAAGTAATAATAATTTTTTGCAGGACAATAACAAAACAACAAGAGCAGCCAGATGACCACAGCCAAAAAGAGGTTATCATAGATTTTTTTAAAGATAACGTTATATTTGCATTTTAGTTTTATAAATCAACTGCAGTTATATTAATGTTAAATTAGAATAATACAGCGATATACATCAAATTAGTTTTACATACGGAGTAATATTATATTGACCTCAACTGACCTACATTATACTACACTGTAGGCCTACTATATAGGAGGCTGTGCTTGATGACAGGTTAATGAAAGATTGAGACACTGGTGGGAAAATATATTATCACCAACACTTACTTTGTGGCCTAACTAAAGGCGTAAGAAATTTGCGACCTTGTTTACCGATTAATTAATTTTCGTATGATAGTTTGATTTTTACTTAGGATTTTCGATAGCACTTAACATTTGAATTCAGTGCAAAGTGAGATTAACATATTTCTGTAACATAACTGTTGCATATTTCTGAACATAATAAATACGGGTGTAAACCTATTCACGTTGCCTTTTGAACTTATATGTCAGACTGTCTGAGCGGGGAATCGAACCCAGGACCTTTGAAATCATAGGCCGAGGTCCTACCGCTGAGCCATACTGACACGGCCTTTGGTTTCAAAGGTCGTGGGTCGATTCCCCGCTCAGGCAATCTGACATATAAGTCCAAAAGGCATCGTAAATAGGTTTGAATCCGTATTTATTTAACCCATCTTGAGCCATTGGCTTTCCGTGCTGTATTGTAAACATATTGCAGTTTGCCAGAAAATAATTGGTTCTTTGGTTTGTCAATAGTATACTTCGTGTAGATGTTTAAAATTTTCCATTTGATTACTAATAGTTTATTAGACTATAACACTTTGGCGTAATCGTGTGTGTGAGCACTGTGAAACATTTAATTTGATATAGGTTTACATTTTTAGATATCGTTCGCATTTTATAATGTTTGATGTTATTTGATTGCAGTGCCCGACGCTCCTAACGATATTAAAGCGGTTGCCATGACACTGGATTCGGTAATGGTATCGTGGAAGGCTCCAGGCCGACCCAATGGTGCTATCAAAAATTACAACATTTACATTCGAGCTCTGGACCACGCTAAAGAGGTAAGGGAAATTGGTGATTAAATGCTGATAAATCGTATTTAAATTTGAAATGTGTTGAACTGAATATTATTACCTACATGCGTATCAATTATGCCATTTATTTAAGGGAGATAGTCCGATATCAAGCATTTATTTGCTTTCTGAATTAGTAATAGACAAACGACATTACAATTAGTAAAGTGGTTTATCGTAGACCATAATTTTCGAATCGACTTACTTTGAGCGTATGAAATAAACTAGATGGGTATAGGGCAGTGACACACCGTAGTATTATTGTGTATAACTCTATGGTGGAGCCAGTAACTGGGTTAGCTGCAAGGGGCACTGGAGGGAAAAAAGAAGGTCGTCTTACTGAAGCCAATGCTATTAGACTGGATTTCTTAAGCCTATAACGCGCGATTTTTGTTGTTGGAGAAAACAACGTTTTTTTAATCCTAAGAAATCCGCTCTCAAAGCACTGTCTTGACTAGAAGTGCCGTTTCTTCCCTTACACTTCAATCTAGTGCACCTTGTAGCTATGACCTCCAAATGGTATCTCGTAGCCAAAATGACGTCACATGACGCTGCTCTATTGCGAAAGAATTCCAAATGCAAAAACAGTGAAAAAAAAACGCACTTATATGCTTATCGGTGTTTTTTCAACATCCATACAAAAACGTTTTTGCCATCTGTAGAGCATAAAACAAGAACGTCTGGGCCATTGCATTTCGTCAACATCTTAATCTAATTCTAAAAATATGTATATTGGATTTACAGCGCTTAACCATGGTGGCAATAGAGTATGGGTGCGTAAATGCCGCGTTCCTTTGCTCTGTCCCAATGGTTAGTAAGATTTACTGCCATAAATCTTGCGTATTAGTTAAACAAAAATCGGAACATATGGCTTTGATTAATTGCAATTGTGCACGTCGGTGCCTTGTACTTTAGGGATGGCACCGATTTTTAATACGGATGTCGACATAAAAGTAAAATTGTTCTTATCACTGATTGTAGGTTAGTATTTATTCCAATTCTAGTAAGTTTTCCACCTCAAACTTTCATGTAGACTGAAAAATAACAGTCTGTCAAAAAATTATGGTACGTATTCTAATGTCGATTGTATCCGCGTTCGCAATTATTGTGTGTACGGCGTATCCTGAGTCCTGCAAGTAGTTTGTGAGCGGCTACGTTTTCCTGGATGGGGCGGCTTTAATCGATGGCCGCCATTGTTTTTATAACCATCTTGGATATCAACAAGGCACTCTGCTACTGAAAACGTACAATCGATTATCTGTGTTCATTCTGCAGAGAACTCAAGATAGGCCGCGGACACTATAACAACAGCGTTCTAAGGAAAAAAATCCCATCACATACGGAGATTGCTTATTCAACATTGACCTGTGATTCTGTCTGTAACATGAGACAGTAGACTGACATTCAGAAGCTGTTAAAACCGTTCTAACTACACCAAATTGATAGCACCCGGTTGTTTGCACCCAGTCAGAGACGTCCGGAAGGATAAAAGTTGGAGGGGTGTAAACCAGAAATTTACCGACATCATTTTCCATCTAGTCAAAAAATTATATAATTATTCCGACTGATTTGCCAACTGGCCAAACTTTGGGAGGGGGGGCGGGCATAAAAACATGCCTGCACCCATTTGGCAGCGATGAAAACACGATGAAAACTTGAGTCGTAGAGTAATCCATGATAGGGTGAAGCCGTATGAAAGGTTATGGGTCAAAAACCCTTGGCAACAACTTTAAGTGGTTGACAACTTGCTGTACGCAAACCTCCAGCGATTATCTTCTTTCCAATTTGAAATCTATATTCCATTTGACTACGGCTGACATTTTTCTTTTATCGATCAAACGTTAAAGGGATATACCTCCCAGCGCCATTTTTATCGATCCTCCACATCAAGTACGGCCCCAAAGGTCTATTTCCTTACCGTTGGTTTTTTCCTTGCTAAAAATCCTTTTTTTAAATGTGGCGTCTAGGAGATTTTCTGTTGAATATAATGGAACTTTATTTACTAACGAACCGTCACTAAATGATGCATTGCGCGCATACAATAATCGTGACGTTTCATCTCTGTGTGTACATCTACTAATTTTCTAATAATTACCATGAGATCTAAAATCTAATAGACTGATGCGGTAAAAATTTAAATTAATTATTCCAATAGATCGCCAAAGCAAAATTATAAGACACTAGCCTAGAAAATTATAAATTGTGATTTTAAATTCGAGAATCAGTCCGGTTTGTGACGACACAATCAATGGGTTCACGCTGGCTGGACTATTAGGCGCAATGCCAATTGAGACAGTAGCTGGGTTTTTCGCTGCGAGGAACGAAGCTACCGTCTCAGTTGACCTTAGCTGTGGTAAATACGCGGATGTGATCGTCGCGTGGCTGTTGTGAGGCAGGCGGCATGTTGCTTTAATGTATTAGTACACGAGAACCTCCCCCCCCCCAAAAAAAAAAATTTGCTGGCTCGTCAGTGTACTATGATCTCTGAAACTAAGTTAGTCTTGAGAATTTATTTTGGCTAGGTTACGTGACGCTTTTAAAAGGAATAGTCGATAATATGCCAAGAGTAGGCGAAACGTGTCAGGATTATGCAGTATATTGTGTACAAAAACAGTGACATAACTTTCTGCCGATAACTAACAATATCATGTTATGCCATTTATGATACTGATGAGTGATAGCAATAGAGCAGTGACATTTGCCGCCATATTGGCACCAGTATGGGTTTTAGAGGGCATAACTACAAGGTGCACTACATAAAAATGGCTGGGAAAACAACGGAAGAGCGGATTTCTTAGGCTTAAAATAACGTTGTTTTCTCCAACAACAAAAACCGCGCGTTTTAGGTCTAAGAAATCACTCTTCACAGCATCGGCTTCAGTATGACGCCCTTCTGTTTCTCTCTGCAGTGCCCCTTGCAGCTAACCCATTAAGGCTCCACCATAGAGTTATGCACAATAATACTACGTCGTGTCACTGCTCTATAGGCTAAAATACACGTATTTATTTAAAGTTACTTTGCCGAAAACCCATCTGTTTTCGTCAATATTGCAATATTCCTACACGAAAAATAAATAAATAAAATTATTATTTCTCCCTGAAACCATCCAATAACGAAACGGTTTAACGTTGCAGATACTCGGCATTGAAGATTGACTATAATTATTACAGTAAATTAAATACACATAAATCACAGTAATATCAGTAAAGGCAGTGTGATAGTGATCTGCTGATGGACGGATTCGTCAGTTTCGGGTCACATCATTCGAATGAAACATAACCACATAAATGTGGCTTACTGTACTACTTTATTTTCTAGTTTATGATTTTCGCAGATGGCTCATTTTCGATCTACATAATTTAAAACGTATGATGTGCGTGCGTACATTTTTACTCCTCAGAAACAAGGGTACCTACAAAAATGGGAGTAGGAACCAAACGAAAGATAATTAAATTGCACACCGATTAGGCCTATTTTCATCGCTTTAACTTGATATGACCCTCAAATCCGTGAAACAAAAACTGAAAAAATAACGTCAAAAGTATTTTTTTAACCCTCATGATGTTCGTTCATGACGTCATGGTTTGTTTATGCAATGTTTATTTTGGCTAAACAAGTTTTCCTGATAAAACTATGGCATCATGACCAGTCATGAAATGCAGGCATGCTGAGAAATGTGATGGATGAACTGTGAGCAATAATTGCAATTGGTTTAAGTCGAAATAATCGGTACACAATTTTGTGATGCGATTGGAATCAAAGAAATTACATGAAGCATGGATCGACGCCAATGGAGTGCGAGTGCGTGGAAATCTACTCCTCTTGAACCAAGGCACCTACAAACATGGGAGTAGGACTAAATTAAAGATAATTAAATTGCGCTTCCGTTAGGCCTATTTTTGTTGCTGTAACTTGATTTTATGACCCTTAAATACCCCAAAAAACTCCAAAAATAACATCAAAGTTTTTTTTATCCTCAATACGTTTGTTCATGACGTCATGGTTTATTCATGCAAAGTTTATTATGCCTGAACAAACCTTTCCTCATAAACCTATGACGTCATGAGCAGTTTTTTCGCGTATTTGAGTACAGTACCCATCGATTTTGTGATGCTCTTGGGAAATTACAGTCACGCAAACTGCCTGACCTAACTTCGACCTTCCAAATTAACTTTATCCCAAAATAGTAATAATAAAAAAAAAAACCTGAAATGTACCACATGTTTTGCATCAGAACGAAGTAACAGAAATATGGCATATTGATCTCAAAATCAGTTGGAAATCCAAAGACGTTAACGATCGAAAATGATATTGTTGTTTTCCCTTTCTTTTCTGCCAGGCATTGTTGTCACGTATTATGAACTTCGAGATTGCAGTTCAATGTACGGATGCAGAAATAAACTTGGTTGTCAAAAAAAAAAAACTTATAAAGGACGACAGATTTTGCATCATACTACATATACATCTTACAATTGACTTCGCTTCAAGTGACTGATGCACGGAAAAAAAAACAGATCTATAGATTTTAAATGGTTGTGAAACATTCCGTATTTGAAACACGGAAGTGCGTGGATTGAGCGAGCAAAGCGAGCAATTTTTACATAAACTAAACCGTTTCAATGAGTTTCTCGCTTTGCTCTCGCAATCTTTCGTTTACTCTCACCTCGTAAGGGCCTACTCATCTTCGTAAGGTGAAGTAGACAAACAAACGTACAAACAAACACACAAATCGTGTGTTTTGAATGATGTAGATGAATTTCAGGGGTGTTTAGGAATGTGATGGACGAACTGCGAGTAATAAATGCAATTTGTTTGCGTCGAAATAATCAGTACATGATTTTGTGATGCTCTTAGAATCAAAGAAATTACATGAAACATGGATCTACGCCAATGGAGTGAGCGAAGCGAATTAACGATATGGCTAGTATATTGAAATAATGAGTTAAACAAATTTTAAACTGGGGGATATTTTTAACTGTGTTGATATACGAGTGTCTTGTTGCATCGTAAAAAAAATAATAATTCAGAGATAGAACGCAACTGTAAGGGAAATAGTGAAGCCAAAGAAAGCTGTTTAATAGTTAGTTCCAAGTAGTTTTAGTTTAAGTTTGGCGACACGTCCATCAAAATTATTATTCAGTAATAATATCACAAGAGCGTAGTTTTTTATCGATAAATCTTCTCAATCACGAGTTGCATTCCGAAGCTGAAAAAATACCGAGCGCTTGCGCGAGGTGTTTTTATCAGCTTGGGAATGTAACGAGTCAGATTGGAATGAAATTTGGTACATCGCTTGAAACCCACAAAAGTGTTGTTGAGGTATACGAAAAAAATTATAATTTCGTTCGGACCGCCCTTCGTTTTTTCTCATCCTTCCTTCCGTTGTTGGGTAAAGGGGCAACTTCCCACTTCCCTCGTTTGCCGAAGTAGAAACGAGCAAGTCGCAACAATGGGCTCGTCATAGTATAGGTCTGATAAACCACGTTGTTCTGCAACAATGCGGTGTACCAGCCTCTGCTGACCTCGTGGCTTCGCCAATCGATCAACTCCAGATAGTACACATCATTGTTACCAAACGACGTGTTTTAACTGATACATAAATGCCATTTGAGCAGTATCGTGACCTGATTTAACAATGGATAAACAATGCTTTAACGATTGTCGAACATATTGTCCTCGTTTTGTCCTAGTTAAAGCATTGTTTAACCATTGTTGGTTACAACGGTTGGCATAACTCAACATTGTTTTGTTGGCATTATGCCCCCATTTGTTGAACAAATCGTTCGAATTGATGCTCGTGTCTGTGTATTGTTGATGATCTTTCCCTTCAGCAATAGGAGCAAAAAATACGACGCTCGTGTTTTTATATTGTTGGATGAATGGGCGTTATAATGGATAATAACCAAAAACCTCGGGACATTATAATACAATACCCGCGGTGCTGACGCGCCCTTCTGACATTGTTTTAAACCTGCCCTCGGTTTTCGGTCATTATCCTTTAATTAACACGACGTACATACATTACGATAACGATGTTGTATGATTTGATAAAGAAGTATAAACGCAACTTGCTTGTTGCAAACTTTACCGCATTAGTAAACAGATTATCAATCATGTTCCAGTCAGGGAACAATTTCCCAAGACCAAACTGCATCGTTGAAAAATGTTCTAAATATCATTCTTGACAAACTTGTTATGTTTTTCTTCCATGTAGGAAATAACAAAGCACACAATACCGCCAACACATACTTTTTACGAAGCCGTTGGTCTGAAGAAAAACCGACGCTACGAATTTTGGGTGACAGCGTTAACTTCTGTTGGTGAAGGACAAAGTACGAGAGTGGTATCTCAATCGCCTGCAGGACCAATCGGTAAGTTTACCTTCATTTATTTTTTAACTGCATGCATTAAACTCGGTATCGTAGGTAGTGTCTATAGGTCTTTACTTTTAGGCATTGTAGGTGTTAGTGCAGAAAGGAGGAAAGCTGACTTTTCTACGTCCGTTCCCCCTATAGAGCAGTGAAACGACGTAGTATTATTGTATATAACTCTATGCTGGAGCCGTAATGGGTTAGCTGCAAAGGGCACTGCTGAGTGAAACGGAAGGGCGTCATACTGAGGCCGATGCTGTGAAGAGTAATTTCTTAGACCTAAAACGCGCGATTTTTGTTGTTAAAGAAAACAACGTTATTTTAAGCCTAAGAAATCCGCTTTTCCGTTGTTTTTCCCTCCATTTTTATGTAGTGCACCTTGTAGTTATGCCCTACAACATCCATACTGGTGCCAATATGGCGGCAAATGTCACTGACACGACGGTGGCAGTGACACGACGTAGTATTATTGTATATAACTCTATGGTGGAGCCAGTAACTGGGATAGCTGCAAGGTGCACTGGTGGGGGAAAAGAAGAGCGTCTTACTGAAGCCAATGCTATTAGACTGCATTTCTTAGACCTAACACGCGCGATTTTTGTCGATTTGTTGGTAGTTGCTGACATTTTTAAGCAATTGGAATCTTTATTTTCCAATTACAACCTAAGCAGCATAAGGTGTTGGAGAAAACAACGGTTTTTAAGCCTACGAAATCCACTCTCAAAGCACTGCCTTGACTAGAAGTGTCGTTGTTTAAACCACCATTTCAATCTAGTGCCCCTTGCAGGTAGCCATCTTGTAGCAATATGACGTCATTTGACGCTGCTCTATACAATATCCTTGTTCACAATCGAAAAAGATGCGAATAATTCAAGCTCATCGATACTGTAATAATATTGTGAATCCATTAAGTCAATGCCATTAGTTCACTATTTTTAGTTTGTTTAAATTTTTTTGATAGCAACCATCTAGATATCTACAAGTCGTAACTTCGTTTCCATGAGACATGCTTTAGCGATAAGTAGCAGTGTTGTCATAGAGTTCGATTTTCAAATGGTTGCTTATTCAGTATTTGCATTTGTACGGCGTACGAAGTATAAATGACATAAACGGCAACATTATACTTAAAAGAGTAGTAGCAAATACTCTGTCCATTTATTACTTTTATTGCAAGAATATAAGACACGAACAAATTTTGATTTTTTTTAGTTTTAAGGTAACGGTTACCCATAACAGATCTTCTACCCCACAAGAATTCACTACTAACTACTACAGCCGAACAAGTGCAGTCACAACTACAACTACTACATCAAAAACAACAACGAGCACAACACTATCATTACTATAATACAATTGGCACTTCATTAGTCTCACTACTGCACTCTGGACTCTGCACTCCATCAAAAAACCAAGTCAGAACCGATCAGTCGGATCACAGAAGACTGGTACAGCTCGCGGCGATCGAATATTGAAATGGGCAATGACGGTCCAGACACCCAGCAAACTCTGCTGGGAGGGTGAATGCGGGTCACCGGATATCAGACCAAGCCTCCACGGATCATCCGAGGGAAAACTCCGATAAGAAATCGTCCATTTCCTCGTTTCCCATACCACAATAGTACATCGAAATGACAACACTGAATTTAAAACCACAAGCCTAATCACAGCAAAAAAATCAGATAAAAAACCAGGAGCTTTCGCCCAGTCTTACTAGGCATTCTCAACTGCTACCACATTCAAACTTGGCTCCTCCCACTGTTGCTAAGCAACAACAAACCATGCAGAGAAGCCTCCCCAGCAGCCAAGCACTGGGCGAAAGCTCCTGTTTTTTTTTTATCTGTTTCTTATTTTTTTGCTGTGATTAAGCTTGTGGTTTTAATTTCATAATTTCACAGTGAGTGTGGTTAAACACTGAATTTGAAAGTATGTTATATGCAGCATATCACTGACAGCACGAAACCAAGAATTAGTATTGATTAAAGTACATTTTGAACCCCCAAAAAAATCATTGTCAACAATGAACTGCAAAATAATGCAAAAACTAGTTAATACCTGTCCAAAACTAGAGGAACTTATAATAATTATTGACATTTCTTTTCGTGCTAGCAAACGGCTATCCTCCATAGAATAAACACACGAAACGTTACGTCAGACCGGCTGAAGTAGTAATCAGTGAGAGGAAATTTGCGTCTGATATCACTAAAAAATTTGCCGCATCCTTAATAAAATTAAATTTAGATTGATGCAACCAATGCGAATTTTTGTTGTCTTTTGTGGTTCGTTATTACCAATGACTTTTAAGTTTATAGCCAAGTTGCTGGCTGATTCTCGTTCATTCGGTGGCGTCTCGCATCTTTGGAGGACTTTTCTTGTTGCATCTCTTACGTTCTGACAGACATTTCCACACGAAAAATGATCAGTCAAATGTTCAAGCAAATGGTCAGTGTAGTGCGCTTTTTTTGTAAGGTTTCGGTTCATAAACAGATGATAAATTGTGCCTACTCTTTCATTTCTCTTTGTTTTTTTCATTTGCCACATTTACTAAATAATCACCAGCCATGACGATGTGAAAGTACAGATCAATGGTCGTCACCATTTGTCTCTAGACAACAATCAATCACCGTCACATGTCCATCAGATCAACTTTCTGCCTTACATGTTAGTAAACCTTACTGCTCATTGTTTCAGCCTGTTCCCTGTTGTCTACAAAACATTTTTTATTCAAATAAATTGTGCTTTATAAACTGCAGATTATTAATAACTAATACCATGAACCACACCTCGCTTATAATTTGTGTTAGTACCACAATTTACACAGGTTTTCTTGTTTCACTTATTTAAAGAATTTTCACTTTAAGTCGTGCTCTGTACGCTTTAATGTTTTGCCGCATTCATCCAGTTAGGTCCCATTTTTGTACTGGTGCAGTATTACTCACTTTGCTCCTTGGGTCTCCCCAATCCCCTTCCCATACACGTTTCATGGGCTTTGTTTCCTTATTTTAAGAATTTTTACTTTTACGTCCTGTTCTGTACGTCTTAGCGTTTGTGTGCTTTCATTCAATAAGGAACCATGGTACCGTTCTCCTCACTTCGCTCTCTGGAACACCCCCTCCCCCACCTTTTTCTTGGCAAAATAGTGCCATTAAACAAACGCCAAGTGTGCCAGTGCTGTGCCATCACTCCGCGTTACCTCGGCCTGGCACTGAACGAAATAGTAAGATAAACTCACGAATTTCTTGACAGATACAATCTACTATTTCGTGCAGTTTTAATGAAAGTACTAGATGGCACTAAAGCATACCCAGAATTACGACACTTTAGCTAGACTATTGCTAATTAATGCCCTTTTCGGCGAAGGAAAGCCCAGCTGAAACAATACGCAACAATGTAAAAACCCATTGTTGCCGGGAAAGCCCGCACTTTCATCTGAAGGCGGGAAAAGTGCGGGCATTCCCTAGGGAATGCCCGGGGTTTGAAAAACAGCTTATTTTAACAATACAAAACAAAAAACACGTTTGAAGTAGCAAAGCACTACATTACAACGCCGTTACATTTACAAAAGATTACGTAATGATTTTAAAATGGTTACAGTTTTTAATAACCAAATGTTTGACCGGGTTTTCATTTGTAACACTCCGGCCTGATACATTTGCTACTACGTTCAAAATACCGATGATATTTGCTTGCATACCACGGCTCCTTTTTTGTACTGTTGTAAGGATTTCAAGTTACGGTGGAAAGTTGTTTGCACAATGAGCTGCTCTTCCATGTTGGGTCGATACAAAGTTGTTGCTGACACGAATGTTGTGATTGCTTAAGTAGCCATCCAACTTAGCAATTGGCATCTGTTGCAACATTTTTGACGATGTTGCTTGGAACATTTTTACCCACGGGGCGGTTGTAATACAAAATGTTATTACTGTATTTCTTTTGGGGCAAAAATACACAACCTCAGTATTTGCATGTTCGGGCCAATAATTTTGATACAGTCTGTGCACGTTGCCAGGACAACAACAATGATTGTCAGGAAGAGAAAATGCTTTGACTCTCTTTGGTTGCACTTTTATATGTTTTAAATAAGTAAGCACAAATTCCTGTAAATTACATGAAGGAAAGAGGAAAACAAGCCAAACAGTAAAAATAATACACTAGAATTAACGTAGTACAGTAATCCACCTTTGGAGTGGCATGACCCGGATTCAAACTAGCAACCCAATTCGTCCCTAAATCTCTGACATAGCTGTTCGGCTTGTTTTCTTCTTTCCTTTTATATGTTTTAACCAACGTTGATTTATTTTTGAAACGTTTAATATGTATTCAAGGTATTCTCGCCCATTTTCATTTGACCTGCCAAAAGATTGTTGTCTTTGTGTTAAAGTTCTGTCCTCATTTTTACCACGCAACGCACAAACATGCATATCAAAAAGCACAAACACGGAATACGATAAGGCATTTTGATCATCAGTAGCCTACCAAGAATTTTAGTTTCCCGCAACACGTTCAACTATTTTCGAATCTTTACCAATAATGCAAAACAATGGCCCGTTATTTCAAGAACGTAACAATACCACGTTCTTTCAAAGCATAGAACGTCTGCCAACAATAGCCGACAATGGGAACGAGCTCTTCGCTGTAATGGGCATTAAGTCGGATAATGACCGAAAACCTTGTGCATTCCTAAACAATGGCCCTCGGGACGCTGCGCGCCCTCGGGCATTGTTTAGGAATGCCCGCGGTTTTCGGTCATTATCCTTTACGGAAGGCACGAGCGAAGGGGTTAAGGTATACACTGCTGGTCAAATTAACTAACAATGAAGAGGCGGTAACAATGAAAGCGGACGAGCGGGTTAATTATTGTCAAAGAAAAAGGACGAGCGGCCGACAATCTCAACACATGTGCTCTGTAACAATCAGTAAAAAAACGAAGTATTGGCTTCAATAATGTTGGCTATTAGACCTGAGTTGAATAGTTTGGTTAGAGCAGTGATTAGTGCACCCGACCAATAAACGGAATGTCCTGGGTGAGAGTCCCAGTCGGGGTAGTTGTCTTTTCTTTCTTTCTCAGATTAGTGTTTCGTGTATCCTCACAAGGCCAGTCTTTAATGCAGACTGCTTGCTTCGTTTGCCCTTTATCGTGGGATTTCTTCTTTATTTCAAAGTTGGTTGAGTAACAATTGCTGCATGCGCGATCGTTGTAGCGGGATTATCACACTTGGTATCAAAACGGAGAAACAGGCAATTCAGCCACACTGAGAATAAGACTGGCGCCTACCATTGAAAACGCTATTTACTTCCATTAGAAGACCAACACCGGGGGTTCCAAGGGAGGGGGTGAAAGGATGGGACCACACAATGGAGGGACCCCCGCGCCCCCCCCCCCACCCGGCCCGGCCCGGGCCCCCTGGGGGCCCGCAGGGGTAATCTGACCACTCAGGGTGGGAATGTGGGAGAGGGTGCAGGGAAATTCGGGGAGGGGGCGGTCGACGGTCGTTTTCATTTAATGCTACCCAGTAAAGTATTTCGTTTGCACGTGCGGGAACCAGCTAGGCCGGTGTGTGTTACGCCGAGGGTACAGCTGGTACATATATGTGTATGTATATATATATATATATATATATATATATATATATATATATATATATGTACGTAAACTGAAGGCAAGTTTTTAATGAAGATATGCTTCGTTCCCTGCACTCAAGAAGATTTGTTGTTTCAACTCGAATGCTGCTGACGGCCATTTCCGGCAAAAATGATGAAGTGAATGTTCAAGCAAGGGATCTGAATGAAGTACGTGTTTTGCCTAGTGCATTAGTTCATGAACAAAAATTATAATCAAAACGAAAAATGGTAAAAAATA
>JAHWFP010190840.1:0-18616 GCA_023313725.1 Lithobius niger
GTTTGCGAAGCTTGTTAACAAGAATGGAATGGTCAACAGTGTCGAAAGCTTTTCGAAATCAAGGTAGATAACGTCACAGGAAAGGCGGCGGTCAACAGCAGCAGTCCAGTGATCAAGAGCAGTGAGAAGGTTAGTTAAACAAGATTTGCCTTTGACATATCCATGCTGGGAATTGTGAAAAAATTTTTGTCGTTTAAGTGTTTCGCAGAAAACTAGCTACAATTTTTTCAACGACCTTTGAAATAGAACAAAGTAGACAAATGGGACGATAATTCTCCACAGAAGTGGCGCAGCCACCTTTGTGCAATGGAATAATATTAGCGTCTTTCCAAGAAGTGGGGAAAACACCGGTGCGAAGGGAAGTGCAAAAAATTAGATATAAGGGCAGAGACAATGAAGTAGCACAGTTTTTTAGTAGAGCTGGATGAATACCATCAGAACCAAGACTGGAGTTAGCGTCAAGCTCATTTAGCTGCTCATAGACATTATCGACAGAGAAAAAAGGGAAATTCTGGTCATAGAAGTTTTTCTGGGAATGCGTTTTATTGGAGGGAGTAGTGTAAACATTACGAAAAAAATGTCGTTCTTCAGCAATTAACCCATCGTCAGTAATAACGCCATTAATGGTCTTGAGGCTAGTGAGCAGTTGGGTTTTCCTTTTTGAGTTAAGGTAAGCATAGAAACGTTTAGGTGAGAATCGAGAGCCAGCAATCAGGTCTCGTTCAAAATCAGATTTTTACTGACGAATGGTGGTTGTTAAGGTATTTCGTGCAGTTTTAAAGTTATGAAGATTAATGTCAGAGGGATCAGTTTTGTATTTGTCCCACATGTGCCGTTTGCTGGTGATCAATTTTTGAATGGGTTTGGTCATCCAAGCAGCCTTCTTAGCTGGCAGTGACTTGGGAAGATACTGTGGAATGAGGTTCTGGCAAATGCTAAAAGGAAGCACTGCAAAATATCAAGAGCATCGTTACAACTGAGATTAATGAATTCATTGTGCTAGTCAATAGAATTGACAATACTGTTGATTAACGTGAAGCCTAAGCTTAACCACTCTAGGTAGCCTACCCATACCTTCAAAAACATCAGAATACTGATCAATAATTTCTTGTGATTTACTGACCTCTTTGGTTTCACTAGCTACACTGTCTAGTACTTTAATGAAACCTAGCTTCTTGCAAGCTTCACCACCTAAAACTGGTATACAAGCCATATCAACTACATGAAATTCTAGGCTATAATAATAATAATAATAAGTAAATTTATTGGCAAAAGTCGGCAAAAGGAATAAAACAGGAAGGGATGAGTGTAACATCCACTAACACCTGCCCCCAAAAGGAAAGAAACAAAAACATATACGAGCTATGCACAGTGCGCAGGGTCATACGGATACAAGAATTATACAATAAAAAAAAATATGCACAATAAAAAGATTAAAACATCTAAAAACATCTAAGAAATTTGGTAAAGTTAACCTTTTTCAGCCCGGCTCTAAAGTTTTTAAGACTCAACGATTCCACTAGCTCGGATGGCAAGGCATTTCATGGTCTGACGACGCGAAAAAATTTAGTGCAGTCACGCCTCACCTCCCCAACAGTCAACTTTAAATAGTGGCCTCTAATGTGGCTGTTTCCTCTGACCGAAAACAACTTGTTTGGATTGAAGTCCATAAAACCACGCAGGATTGCGAAAGTCAGGCAAAGGGCCGCTTTGAGACGTCTCAGTTCAAGCGATTCAACACCCAGAATGGTCAGACGCTGTTTGTAGGGTAAAAGTTTGAGACCAGGGAGACACTTGGTAAAAGATCGCTGAACAGATTCCAACAAAGTAATATCCTTATTCAGATGTGGAGACAGACTTGACTCTTGTATTCAACAATTGGCCTTACATACACCGCAAAAGCACGAATTAAGGTAGAACGATCACCAGATAAGAAGCAACGCCAGATCATGTTGCTAACACGCTATACGCTATACTCTACACCTTTGCTAACACATGGCAAGGTACACTTCCCTACAACCGGAATTGATTGCCCTGTATATGATAATAGTTTGTCTTTAACTTTAGCACATGGCACCTGAGAGAAAATGCTCTCTGTATACGTACTGGTAAGGTGTTGACATCGGCACCTGTATCCAATTTAAACACTACATTTTGCTTACCCACTATAATTTCACGATGCCATTCATCATTTTTAACCTTATCTACCTGCAAGCTACCAACATACAAAACGTCGTGTCCTTGCTGATGATCTTCACTTGCGTCGTCAACTTGTTGTACAGAGTTCGATAAGCAGCAACGCACGAAGTGGTTTTTCTTCGTGCACTTGTGACACACCTGTTTAAACGCTGGGCAGTTCTTAAAGGAATGTGTTGTTGCACATTTTGAGCAGGCGCGAGCACCGTCGCTTTCTTGCTTCTTAGTCGCTCGACTTGGATTAGGCTTATTTCAGGGGTTGCTTTTCTCTTGACGACTCTCTTGATTTTTAGGGATGGGCGTTCGATTTTGGGCTGATCGCAACGCTGCAACATCAAGTAGTATTTCTTTACTCATGGTCATAGCTTGCTTGCAACTTCTCTCAGCAGCTCTGCATAAGTCAACTGCTTTCTGTAAGTCGAAATCCTGGCGTACTGAACGTTGACGTAAGGCATCATCTCGCACACCCATTACTATGCGATCACGAATCAATCAATCTTCCAACATAGCATAATCACAGTCTTTGGCAAGTAATTTTAACTCTTGTACAAACTGATCTATGGCTTGATCTTCTTTTTGTACCGTGCAATTGAACTAATAACACGCAAACTTGATGTTTCTGTACGCCTGGTAATGTTCATCGAACTTTTTTCAAAATATGCGCAACAGTCTGTGAATCACCACTCTGGGCCGGGATGAACACAAACGATGAGTATAGATCGTAACTGTGGTGTCAGATCGTGTGCAATAGAGGAGCTCTCTGTTGTTGACAGGCTTAGAATCGAAACCCAAAGCATCAAAATAATTGTTGAATTACCACCACCACTTCTTCCATGAAGTTGCTGGCACGCTACCTTCTATGAATGTGTTCGGCGCTTTTAACATCGACGCATCCATTTTGAAACGGCGACCGCCAAATTTTCCACATCTTACCGAGGGAAATAAACGTCGAAATCGTCTCTAAAAACGGACTGGTGGATTCGCTGAACTCACTGGTTCTCTTCTGACACCGTGTAATATATTTGGGTTGACATCTATTGTGTTTTACTCCAAATATACTTATAGTAAAATGACGACACGTCCATATGCTGCGTTGTCGTACCGTGGAATCCTTTATTACACGCTCAGAGATGCCCAATATACAAGTGACAAGCGCCCGGTTAGTGGTGGCATCAAGCGGGGCACCACGCAGTTAGTCTCAAGCGACCACTGATCTTTACATACACTACAGTCGGCAGTCTGACTACTGTATCGTCGCTGTTGTATATTTTCCTTGCAGGTTCAAAGATTAGGCTGCTGGGGATCCTGAATGCTACGCCGAAGTGCAGTATGTGGGGTGACAACAACGTGGAGCTGTGGGGGGTAGAATTCAAGGCAATGCCGGCTGCTTGTAGGTTGTCATCCCATGAGTGTGGATCGTCTGCTACTATCTTCCTTAAAACGGTTTGTACCGAGTTGTTGCAAATCTCTACGCCTCCTCCAGTTCAAGAAGCGTAGGGGGGGGGGAGGGAAATTTATTTGCTTTACGTTGAATAAAGTACATGGGAATGGGAAAATCTAGCTTGTAGTATTTTGGCGCCATTGAAGTTAGCTAGTGCCGCGCTGATGATGGGCGGAGGGATTAAAACGCCCTCAGTAACGGCGGTAAGGCCGTGTAAATCAACTACGACCCTATTTCCTTCGGGCCTCCTTTTTATGAGTAGGCATGGGCTGCGCCCTGCTGATTTGCATTCTTTGATCACCCCAATGCTGACTAATTCTTCTAAGTACTAGTCCAAAATTTCCTGTTGATGAAAAGGCATCCTATAAATCTGACCCTGTTTCAGTATCCAGTTCATAGTCCTGATCGAATTCGTTTTTGCTGAAGGCATCCTGGTGTGTTTTGAACATTTCTAAAAATTCCATACGTTCTTCTTCATTTAAATCTGGTAAATTAAATTTAAACTTCAAACTATTCCATTTCTCTTCCGAAAATGGTGTTTGTTCAGTTGATGTGTCCGCTGGTAGCATTGTGTAGGCTGACCCTACTGTATCCTTGATGTCCATACTCCTTGCGCTTTGTGAAGGCAGGTGGTTAGGTCCGGCTTAGGGATTAGCTAGCATTGACTGGGCGGACCCGATGCTGCTGATTTCTATGGACTGTGCACGTCCCTTTGTTTGGGTGGACCTTGAAGGGGGAAGGAAAGATTCGGTTTCGAAATCCGCTTTTGTTAGATTGATGCTTCTGTCTTCCGTGTTGAATTCTCCCTGTGCTTCCCTTTGTCTGAGTAGGCCTTAAAGAGGGAAGGAAGTCGGATTTGGTTCCGGGATTAGCATGCGAAGTAGCTGATCGTTAGTCCGTGTTATCTTTTGACTGTGCTCTTCCTATTGTTAAGCTTGAAGGGAAGGGATTATCCTTTGTAATTGTGTAATGTTCTATTCCAGTTACCAATTAGACCAGAACAAACATTATTATCAGGATAGCATAAGGACAATCAATTGTAATAAACACTAATTATGCACTAAGTAGGTAGGCTAAATAATAAGCAATCATTCATCTAATACTGAGCCTTTAATCGACACTCCGGTGTACACAATATTGACCCCACAATGTGGTCAGTGACAGATTGTTATGATTTAATGTATCGATTACAGTTCTTCGGCAATGAGTCGAACGAATGGCATTACTGATTAAGTCGAGCGGAAAACTAAATCATTATTATATTCTCTTAAATAAATAAGAAGTCTCGAGTTAATTTAGTAGCGTAGTATTGTTACTAGTTAATCTTAAACAATCATAGCTATTGCTATCGTATTGAATACTTAGCTCTATTATAGAAGCTTGAGAGAAGCTAGCAGCATACGGCTCTAGCCCGGCGGTGAGGCTCCGTCCAAGATACGGCACGGCTGTTGGCCTGGCGTGCTTTCAGAATCGGGACCTCCGGAATTTGACTGGCGTGAACTAGTTAGCAACTGTTAAGCGGCTGATGATCGACTGATATCATGCATTCTGTAGTTTGGTTTAAATACCGTTGTGTTATCGGCCATGATCAATCCATTGTAGTATTGATTTATTATTGAAATGCTAGATATAGTAACATTCTGACAGCTTGGGCCCTTATCGCCAAATGGGACCTCTACGCATGTCAATCATTCTATTGTTGCATTCAGGGATTTTGGATATTCCCCGTAGTCGGCCAATATAATTAACTATCCCGTGCGCGGGAGTGTTTTATAGTTATTCCTTGAAGTGATCAACCATGTGCGACGATCTTATCGTAATTAAATCTACTTCTAGAAAGTCATTTAGGTTCTACGAAACTGTCGTAAATATTGTCAACTGGTAATGTCATCCTTTAAACTCTAACACAATAGGTGTAATTACGCTTGTTCAGGTTACAAATGATCTTGATGCCTCTCGTCGTCTTTGAAGAGAACTCCCAATTATATTTACTATATGGAGTCGTTTTTGATCTATCCGAATAAATATTGGCTCATGCATTTAATAAATGTCTGATATTATGCAAATATGTATCTAATTGATTAGATGTATTGTTTCTGTTATGAATATTAATTAAGCCATTAATTATTTCCTTACAATTGGCGTGACTAGATCCTGTTCGTTGTGCTGTTCGTCATTATACTCTTTTTAGCCGTTGTGTAGTGGCCCAAAATAGAACCTATCTTTAGAAATTGATCCTCCCAGGATGTGTTAATAGCCATAATCGGGATTAAACCAGTAGGGGTAGTGTTAACGAAACATCTGGCAAGAAGGATCGGAATTTCTTTGCATTGTGGCAAAAATATGCTACTTTGCTGTTCAGGATAGGCTTGGTGGAGAATGCCACACATTTTTGTCTCGCTTTTGTTTGGCAAAACAACATCTTTGTACAATGAACTGGTACCTCTTGGTAATATTGTTGAGGGATCGGATTCTAAAAGGATCTTGGATTTTCGGCTGTTTCGTCATCTGAAGAAATATTGATCGTTGCAATATGCTTAGTTGTAACGTTATAATTTTCGAAATTACCAAAAATCGCCTAATAAATGCCCTGGCTTTGCTAACGCCCATCCCCCAAAAATACCTTAAGGTCAGAAATCGTGTAGTAGCTTTATTAACGCCCCCTCCCACCAATCTCTTTTTTTTTTTTTTAGCAATCATGAAATTGACTAAAAGCTTCAAAAGTTTAAAGAAATCAACGTATTATCCCTTTAAATCTTGGTTGTTCTGCAGCAAAATTAACGAAAAGATTCATAAATTTAATGAAATCAACATTAAATTCAACACGATTCACGGGAGCATTTGTAATCGCGGAAAAGTCGGAAATATTAGTCCTATGCGATCGATCATTGATGTGCGTAATATGGATTCAGTCTCGTGAAATTTAGTTTATTAGTTCGTCCTCCTTCCAATATCTAACATAATTCAAAGTTAAAACTAGTTTTTAACCTTCACAAATCTTCAAAACAGACACGCGATTCACGACCGGAAAACGCCAACCGGAGTAACGTCATAACGGATGCGGTGGACCGGATGTTTCAAGCGCTTACACAGTCTGGACGCGTCCACCACTTCGCGCCCACTACCGGGGCTCCAAGGGTCCAAACTTGCACGTCCATTTCTGCCGGAACTTCCCTCTTGGACGACAATATATAACTCTATGGTGATACACACACGTTTCCCAGTGGTGAATCGCATGTCTGTTTTGAAGGTTCGTGATAGTTAAAAATTAGTTTTAACTTTGAATTATGTTAGAGATTGGAAGGAGGACGACTTAATAAACTAAATTTGAGAATAAATGGGAAAAAGGTAAAACGTTTTCACTAGACTGAATCCATATTATGCACATCAATGATTGATCGCATATGCCTAATATTGCCGACTTTTCCGCAATTACAAATGCTCCCGTAAAGGGTGGAGATGGTTAGAAATTAATTTTAACTTTGAATTAGATTAGATATTGGAAGGAGGACGATCCAATACACTAAATAAATGAGATAACACCAGTGTGTTAATGCTAGATTGAACCCAGATCACGCACGGAATAATTCAACTTTTTAACGATGGATTTTGGCTTAAACGACCACCCAAAAACATACATTCAGGTCAGAAATCTTGTAGTAGCTTTGTTAACGCCCCCTCCACTTTTTTATCGAATTAACTTTAGCCGCCCATGTGCGTTTAATATGCGATTTACGTTAATTAACTCCTTGTTCAGACCATAATTTGCCCAGGCATCAAATGGTGATGCAGACATTAAATTTGAGATCCCCTATTTCTAAAATTTGGTCTGAACAATTTAACGTAACCAATTCGGGTTGTTTTCACAAAAAAAATCGTAACCCAATAAAATATGGATTTTCCCAAAACTGCCATGGGGAACGACTCTGAACTGCTGGTTTGTGGAAAATCCGCATTTGCTTATTTCAGCGATCAACGGTTTTTTTCCTGCTGTTATCCTTTTTCCGCCGACACCACTAATTTTACGGGAGCTACGGTTTCGACTTTGTGACATTTAATTTGTGGGTTTCGTAACAATTCTCGTGCAGTAGACGATTCGATCAGCGAAACTCCTGCTCCGCTATCTAATTAAGTTGCCGAAATTAAAAATTAGATGGGGCCTTGGGTGAGCAAATTTCGAGTTGTAGCCTATGTTGTCGATTCGAGCGCGAGTTGGGTCCTAGGTCTTCGATTAGACCTTTAGTGTCGATCGCCGCTGCTAGATGGAGTTGGTGTGGCGTTGGATTGCTTGAATGAAAACTCAGATTTAGCTGGTTGCTACATTTTCCTTTTTTCTTGTCGTTTTTGTCGTTTTTCTTCTGTAATAAGTTCTGGGTTTGAAGTACTGTCCCAATAAATTAGACAGATTGTTGGTGATGTTACGGATGAAATTAAAAGAATGCGTAGTTTCCATTCGTTTTGATTACTGTCGGAAATCTTGGTTGCTTCACCAGAATTATTTAAATGTGATTTTCATTAGTTGATATCCGATTCGAGAATAATAGGGTTGTTTGGCTTGGTTAGATTCAATTCGGAGTGAAAGATGGTAGAATAAATGTCATCTTCAAGGAGTGTTAATGTGACGGAATAGCACGTTAACTTGGAAGTTTTGTTGACTTTTAAAAGCTCCGAAAATTTTTGCGTTAAGATGCGTTTTAAGATTTAAAGCTGGTGCTACGTATTTATCGGGAATTGTACCGAAATACGAAGCTAGTCTAGGCAGGGTTAAGTTCTGTCTGTTAACAATAACTTCTGCTGATGCTCATCGACTATTGAATTCGGGATTAACAAAATTTCTGTAGATGTAGTGTTAAAATTAGGCCTTCTTCCCTTTTCGCTATAATTTTTTTTTTGCCAATGTTGTAAAAGATAAGTCGATGTCTGCCGAGCGACTAGGCTAGGTGATGGTCATTAATTAGTTTAGTATGGCAAATAAACTTAATTTCTTAATAAAATTACGAAGTACCCGAAATAAAAATGGGAAGAATTTTCTGGTTGGCCTACACCTACCCGTAGTATCCGGCACTCGCGTTGGTCTTTACTTTAAAAAAAATACCACGTTACTCAGTGAAAAGAAGGAATAATGCTTGACTGTTTAATTCTGTTGTTTGCTGAGGTTTCAATTCCTGACAGTTTTAAATTCGAGATGATAATTTACGGAAGAGGGGGGGGGGGTTGTTAATTCTTTGCAGAATAAAGTTGGAAAAATAACATTTCAAGTTCAGCTGATGATTGAAATAGGACGGGCTACTAATCCGACGTTTTTGCTTATTTTTGTTACCTTAATAGTGGGTTAAAGATGTCCCAGAATGTAAAAAAATTTTTTTAGTGTTTTCTTCAGTTTTTCTACACTTTTTTTCGAAATTTGATGCTCTCAAAATGTTTAGATGACATCGCTTTATTCGTTGTAAACGGCCGATTTTTGCTAACCCTTCAGACCCCGCACCCGCGGGCCCAATCCAATAATGGTTTTAAATTATCCAAATAATCGCTTATCGTAACTACGAAATTTTACCTGCGTTAATTTGACAAGAATAGCGTGTATGGCATTGATTTAACGTGGAAGAATAAACTCTGGGCCTGAGTAACCTGCCGGCTCAAAATCCCAGCTGCGTTTTGAGCTGACGTCCTCGTTTTTTTTTTCCCTCGAGCGTTAGTTTGTTGCTGCTCAGATTGTGAGGCACGGGGCTGAGTGTAGTTTACATTGCCTCCTTTATAGTTGTTGCTGTTGGAGCGCTGGCGATTGTAGGATGATAGATTTAGTTGGGAGTTGTCCCTCCTGTCTTGATTATTGTTCCTGGCTTGGTTTTGTCTTCCTTGGTTGTCGTAGTGTCGCTGTTTATTTTTCTTCGGAATTGGTTTCCCTTCCCTTTCCGGTCGTTTTGCATTTGCGGCTCGTACTGCTTCCAAATTGTGCTCCGCTGTCCGGCAATCAGTGCTTAAATGGTTCCTGTCGTAGCAGGTGTAGCAATCACGTCTCTCCTTCCATTCGGGTTGGAACGCATCTACTCTAGCTTCTTGAACTGCGCCTCGCATCGTCAGATTTCTAACGTCTCTGTTGTTTTTTTCGTATTCTTGAAGCGTCTTGGCTAGGTCTGCGAATGCTACGGTTACTGTTTTGCTTGAAGTGGGAGCTACGAAGTTAGTGTTGGTTGTTGATTTAGGAGCTGGCTTCCTCGTCTTTAGGCTCTTAATTCTTTCATTTCCTGCAGTAGCTTCACGATGTCGGTATTTGTTATGGCCAATTTACAGTTTGGTGACGTCTTATTGGGCTGCTAGTCGGGGAATGATGACTGCGTGCGTCGGCAATTTCTGTCTTCTAGATGCATGCTTGAAAAGCGTCGAATGAAGTTATTAACCTGCCCAACTGTGATGAAGCACGAGTTTGGGGTAGGGGAACCTTTGTTGGTTGGTTGTTTGACCTAGAACCTGGGTATGTGCATCTTGGCTTTGTTAGTGTAGCTGATGAGTAACTGCAGGAAGTAGTAACTTAAATTCGCCACAGAATTGTTTTTAGGAACGTTTTTCGTGCTTTTGCTAGTTGTAGTGTTTTTCTTGTGACTAGGCATGTTTATGTCCTAAATTCGATCAATTTAGACTGGGATAAAAAAAATTTCGATTTCGAGTAGCCTACTTGCTCTTGTTTTTTTTTTTTCTTATTTAACCCTTTCCCACTCAAGTCGGCCAGAACCGCCCGCGAAAAACACGGCCGTTTTTCCTCAACCCGCCCGCAACTGGCCGGCATGCTAAGCGTTCGTTTGGAGCACACAGAATGACTTGGAATAGGTTTAAAAACGCGGCTGAAAGCTTGTGGTGGTTGCCGACAGATCGGAACACTTGCTACAGCAGCTGACAGGCCTTTTAGCCAATGACAATCGTCGTTATAGATGATCAAACGCAAGCAACCAATGAAACTGATCGTTTCGTGAGGAGCTTCACTACCTAGTGCGTTCAAGGTAGTGGGAAAGGCTTCTGGAAAGAGGAAGCACTGTGACCTTGAGCGGCTGCCAAGCGCCTGATACCATGTTGTAGAGCAATGGCGATGTCAAAATCAAAGCTAATACTTCGTTTTCACAAAGATTATGTGCATTGGCAGACAAAAAAAAACGATTAGGACATCAATTTGGCCTAAATGTCTTCGTCATCGGAAGATATTTGCCCTCGAAATCTCACAACGATGATCGTGATGCACGGATAGGCCTAATGAAAAACAAAACCGCTGCGTAATGGCGGTGGTTTGAACCGAAACAGGACAGTACGTAGGAAAAATATGACATGCGGTCGACTATTTTTCCATTTATGGACAACATTGGACCATTCCACAATCTCCCAGTAGGTTCATCTTCAAATTTTTTATTCGGCTATTTTACTGTATAAATCAACCGTTTTAGGCCAACTTGTCAAACTGGCATAAATGTTCGCGATGACATGATAGCAACGCAACTGAAATAAAAGCTTACAATTACATCGGCATAAACATCTCCACAACCTAAATTAGTACTACAGATTGTTGGCTTGAAGACGAATTTTTATTTTGCAATGCTTTACAAAAACTGAAAAAATCGCGGTACGAAAACTTAGCGCGTAATTATTAGCTGATTGCTCGATTACGATCCGTTCTTCAAACGTTCGACCGCTATCAATCAATGGGCTAATGTTTATTAGTTGTATAATCTTTCAGCAATTTAGGAAGAGATGAATACACGCAGGTTTATTTATTGGTAACCTTCCTTCTCACCTTCCCCCTTTTGCTTTCGTTCTTTTTTTTTGCACTCCTTTTTTTCCCCCAAATGGCAACATAAAGAAAACGAAGGCAAACAAAAACTAAAGGAACGCAATTTGAGAATAAAAACAAAATAAAAAAGAAACGAAACAACATATAAAATTTAAAATATAATGAGGTTTTTTTTTTCAAGCGGTAGATCTATACAGGGTGATTTATAAAGTACTGAAAAAATAGGCCTATAAGATGTAGGCTTATGACAGGAGTACATAATGTTCCTTATTTTATTGGCACATGAAAGAAACACTGTGCAAACCTAAACACAAGCTTGCCAGTGTGCATCCCTAGGATTACATAATTATTTTATTAGTTTTTTTGTTATAGGCCTACATTGTCTAGGCAAGGAGTACATTTTACAGGAATAGTTTTTAGTACTTCATGAATCAACCTAATGAAACTGCTGAAATGGAAAATAAAACTTGGATGCTTGGCTGGCAATATAAACTGCATATGTTGAGACCTCGTATAGTTACGATTACCGTTAAAAAAAATTGCAAAATTGGAAACTGCTTTGCAGAGCACCACACACCATTCTATTTTTTTTTTTTTATTATTAACAAAGCTAATAAAGTTGTATTAGGCCTAAATATTTGCTTGCTTTATTGAGGTGTGGTGGGCTTCACTGCACCAGTAGCTGCCCCTTAAAATAAATCTTGGTCAAATCCTGCTGAGGCGGAGAATCACTAAACCTGGTCAGCTGCATGAGTGGGAGGGGGTTAATCCGAAAACTCGCTCCGTCGCTCAATAATGACTAACGTGCTGCGGTTTTCTTAATGATTAGGCGTGGGTTTAATTCGAATCTAATACTTCGACACCATTGTAAAGCTCTCGTAATTCCTGATTGTTAGGTCTTACAAAGGTAAACAGAGGTACGTAGTATTTCATCGTACTGGCCGGCGCTAATGCAATGTTACTAACTACAGCACATAAAAGCAATATAAGCAAAGTAAGGAAGTCCACACAAGATATACAGTCCGAAAGCTATTTAATTCAATTATTTAAGTTTAGGGTTATCCCTCCATTAACTTCAAGTAACCTTCGAAATATCTAAGTTAAAGCACTCTTAATAAGAAAGGGGGCTCTTATATAAGATGCGCCCTTGTCAAACACTAAACTGGACTTAGTCTCTAAACGAGGGAAGCTCCTTTAAATTTGGCGAAGTCCAGAATTGTCGATATTACTTAACTCTGAATTAATGCTGCTGGGAATCCGGCTCCTAAGGGCTCAGGGGCTAGTAGCTTTAGATGTCCAGAAAAGTCGGGAGTGAGAGAGAAAATCTGCAGGGCCCTTGCTTTTAAAGGGGGCCTGCATCCTGTACCTTTGTATTGCAGAAAATGTGCAATTGGATGCTGAGGTTGAGGGTGAAGTTGATTGGCTCTGTTGCCGGACCACTGATGTTGACTGAGTCCCTGGATAGGACCGCATGAGGCTGAAGCCAAGTGCACTGAGTGTCGTCTGCTAAACTAAGCTAATGTTAACCTGATAATAAATAAATGGACATTGTAAACTGTTGTTGTTAAATAAGTTAATGTTATATCGATGTTTGTGTACCGTTAGGTACTGATACTGATATTTTATATCTGAAAGTGCTAATTCTTAAAATATTTACACAAGGTATGGAGAGAGTTGGAAGAAAGATTTGAGTCCTTTCGTGAGCATTTTCATGATAGGTCACTCGACGAGAACTGTTCACTTTTTGAGGAGGATGTAAAATCTGACATTATAAATCATGTCCCCATAAGGGAAGCCATTACTTGTGCAAACAAGCCCTGGATCAACAAGTCGCTAATCAAAGGTATGAATAAGGCAAACAGGCTTAGGAAGAACATGCGTAGGTTAGGAAAGACTGATCTAACGGTTGAAAGACGAAAAGAACTGAGGGCAAAAAAATTCCAGTGCCTACAAAACTGCAAAGCAGTATTTTTATAGCCATCTAAATACTAAAATCGCATACTTTGCCAGGGAATTCTGGGAGCACATCAGATTGCTGAAAAAGGAGGATAGTCAGTGTAGTGTACGGAGAGTGGAAGGCTTACAGTGTGACTCGTAGACTACATCGTAATTATTAAGGCTTAACATTAACACGGAGAGAGAGCTCAGACAGAGAGCTGAGGCGTACAGGTATCATTTCCTGTACGTCCGCTTAATATATAAACATTAATTTATGACGTAGTCGGAACTACGTGTGGAAGCATCCAATTGATCAAGGTAATATGTACAATAATTATATAACTAAGTGCTAGACGTTACATTCCCCCACAAAAAAACACAAAATGCAGACACGATTG
This sequence comes from Lithobius niger, assembly GCA_023313725.1. NCBI lineage: Eukaryota > Metazoa > Arthropoda > Chilopoda > Lithobiomorpha > Lithobiidae > Lithobius > Lithobius niger. Next base: position 13,748 of record JAHWFP010190840.1, read on the forward strand.
TTTTCTACGCACAGAGTATAAAAAAAGTAAATAACGAACAATTCATGCAAACTATTAGTAAATATCAAACAATTCACGCCAAACTATCAATAGAAATGGGAATAGCAAATCAGTCAAATCACAAGGCTAGCCTGACTGGCGCCTTAATCCGACTCTCGAAGGAAGTTAGGGACCACTCGGTCGAGGCGAAGAATGACGACTGCCAGGAAGGATACCAGGCAAATCTCCCAGCAATGAGCGGGAAGCAGGTGAAAAAATCTTCGACGAACTCGGGGCCACCGTTTCAGGCTCGAGACGATTCCGCGACGAAGCCAAAGCAGAGGCCTCGGGCTCGAGACTAACACAAACTCCGGTAGCAGAAGGACAGATAACTGGTCCCTCTCCCATTACAGGAGGCAACAGGGGTTGCTCCGCAACCTCTGGGATGTTATATTCCACAGTTGGTCTTGGAGATGGTTCCAAAGACCCAGAAGGAGATGGCACCGCTATTACAGCGTCCTCATCAGCAGCGGTATCAGGAGTCCTTCCAGGACGAAGTTGGTCTCGGTGACGACGCCATTGAAGGATGCCATCACTGACATCGTAAAGGTTGCCATGTGCAGTAGCAATTGACATCCGCCGCCATTTTGGTTGATGCAAGCGAAAGTCACGTGCCCAGACAAAGTCGCCTGGCAGAAAGCTTGTGTCCGTCCGGAAACTACTACCCTGAAGTTGTTTTCTTTGCCTGTCTGTTATTGTGCGCCTCAAATCTGGTCGAAGTAAGTCTATCCTAGTTCCAAGCTCTCTCCCATTCAGTAGTTTAGCAGGTGTTTGTTGTGTTGTAGCCTGTGGCATTGTGCAGTAGGCTAACAAGAAGTTTTGTAGCGCAACACTGGGTCTGTCTCCTGACGACAATGCAGCTCTCAAAGAACGCTTAAAAGTTCACACCACATTCTCGGCTGCGCCATTCGTCTCCGGATGGTACGCCGCACCCGAAATTCTGGTACTGCCGTTACTCCGTAGGAACGCATTAAACTTGCTTGAAACCCACTGCAACCCATTATTAGTCATAACCATAAATGGTAAGCCGTTGTCTGCAAAAAGGCTCTCAGAACACCTCTATTGTAGCTTGAGCAGTTGTTGAAGCCTTGGCCATTTTAAATAACCATTCACTATTATCAGATACATTGCACCTAAGAAAGGCCCAGCAAAATCTGCATGCAGGCGTTCCCAGGGCTGAGACGGGAATTCCCACACATGCGTCAGTCCACGTGCTGTTTCCTCACGATTACTTTGACAGCTAGTACACTTTTTAACAAGCAACTCGATATCTTCGTCTCTTTTAGGCCACCATACATGCGCTCGTGCTAGAGCTTTCATTTTCATCACACCAAAATGTCCTAGATGTAATTCGGTAAGCACTTGGTTTCATAGCACTTGCGGTATAATCCCTCTACCCTCCAAAACAAACACTTGTTTTCACTAGTGATTTCAGTTTTACGGTGAAAATAAGGGATTAGGTTAATAGCAACTTTTTCTGGCCAACCACGACTTACATAGTCACTCACAGTTACTAAATCTAAATCATGACTTAAAGCATGTACTAGCTGCTTGGGCAAAAGAGGTAGCAACTCAACCTGTCTCAAGCTAAACAATGAAATCTCCATATCTTCAAATCATCTGCATTGTTAACACTAATGGGAAGTCTTGACGAGGTATCAGCTACGACATTTTGTTCGCCTTTAATATAGACAATGTCGTAGGTGTAAGCTTGAAGGAATAAAGCCCAATGCTGAATTCGAGAAGCAGTCATTGTTGGTATCACATTTTTGGGACTAAATATCCATAACAATGCTTTATAGTCGCTAGCTAATGTGAACTTTTGGCCATAAAGATAATGATGAAAGCGTTTCACTCCTAAAATTATGGAACAGGCCTCCTTATCGAATTGAGAGTAGTTCTTCTCAGAGTACGCGATGCAAACGCAAGGGGGCGCTCTTCCCACTGGGAAAAACATGCAATAATGCATAGCCTACCCCCGGACTCGCACCACAGACTAATTTCAGAGGGAGTTTGTCCGAATAGTGCACCAAGACTCCAGCCCTCAAAAATGCTTTCTTAATTTGTGCAAAAGCACGCTTGCAACTGACATCCCACTTCCATTTCACTTTTTTTAGCAACAGTGCTAACAAGGGTGCTAGGATAGTTGCTGAATGACTAATGAATTTGGAATATTGGTTGATGAAACCAAGGAAGGAACGCAACTGGGCCACATCCTGTATCGTATCAGGCATATTGTGCAAACCTTCCCTGTCACATCTAAAACCAAGATAATTCACCTCACTCTTATTAAAAGAGCATTTTTCCTTTTTGACACGTAAACCCTTATCCTGCAGTTTTGTTAGTACTATCTGAAGGTTATCACTGTGATTAAATGCACCTGGAGCCGATTTACCTGCTACAAGGACGTCATCATAAAACACCTTAGTACCTGGTGCTCCCTGTAGAATCTGTTCCATTCTCCGTTGAAAAATTCCTGGAGAAGAAGCACACCCCAGAGGGACACGATTCCACTGGAATAATCCCTTATGAGTGGAGATTGTCATAATTGGCTTAAATTTTTCATCCAGTTCAAACTGCAGAAAAGCATCTGTTAAGTCAATCTTGGAAAAAACATCACACCCAGCCAAATCAGAGAAAACATCCTCAGATTTAGATAAAGGGTAGTATTCTATGTTTAACTGTGGGTTGACAGTTGTTGAATAATCTCCCACTACACGCACTGTACCATCTTGTTTAGGCACAACTACTATTGGGGTCGTCCATTCGGAAAATTGAACAGGCGTAAGAATGCTTGCCTTGACCAGCCTATCGAGTTCAGCTTCAACTTTTATGCGTTGAGTGATAGGTACTGGTGTAGGCTTACAATATTTTGGGATAGCATTATCCTTTAAACTAATTTTATCCTTAAAATCATTCAATTTTCCTAGGCCTGGTTAGAACAACTTTGAAAATTCTTGCAAGTTCAGCACACCTTCATTATTAGCAGAAAAGCTCTTTAGAGTATTTTCACTCCTTAATGACAAATTTCTAGCTTGGAAAAAGTTGGTCTTAGCATTTAATGCTAATGGAACACTTTTGGGACCCTGCCCTCAAAACTAGATTTTTTCCTCACTCTTGACTGTAGTCGAAAATTTGACATTAGTCTTAATGCTAGCCTCTTTATTAGCTTTAGCTTGCTTTTCCTTCCTAACACTAGAGTCCGCATCACTGAAAAACTGACGCCAATCAATGTTAAACGCCTTAATCCAAGGACGACCGAAAAGTGCGGTGTCATTGGCATTGGAAAAAACAATAGTTAATTCTTTTGTTAATCCATTACATTTAACTGGCAGGGTTAACTTGCCTAAAGGCTTAACTGTTTCACCTGTCCAAGTTCTTAATTAACTGAGCAAAAAACGGTTTCGCCGTTAGAGTTCGTATCCCCATACTCACAGCCCTGAAGGTTCACAAATAAAAACGGATTCGAGTTCACTCGAACGCAACGAACTATAATTTGAACTCCAGTACCAGGGAACAAAGACTGTTTTTGATCAATGGTTATGTCAGAAAGAAAGCCCAGTTTATGTTTGAAAAGTTTAATGTTTTGGTGTTTAGGTGTGCACGCGTAATTTGTGTATTATATAGACTTTTTTATATTTGTCTGTGTTTGTTGTTTCATATATTAAGTCTGTTTCGTGTGAGTGGGTATATGTGTATTGTGAGTGCATTTATAATTTGTGAAAGAAGCAGACTCCTAGTTAAGGCAGTTTTTTGCCTGTTTTTGTGTTTGAAGGTCGTGTGAGGTGGTTATTTCTAGTTCGTTTGAGTAATTACTTGTTCATTTTGTGTATGCATTTTTATCTTTCAATTTTGCAGCATTTTGCTGTTTATGGCGTCTATTTTGTTGGCTTCCATTTTGTTGTGTGTGTTGGTGGTGTGTGTTGGTTGTGTTGTTGGTGTGTGTGTTGTGTGTGTTTGTTGGTTTACGTTTTGCGAATTGGAGTTCAAATTATAGTTCGTTGCGTTCGAGTAAACTCTAATCCATTTTTATCCGTGTACCTTCAGGGCTGTGAGTATGGGAATACAAGCTCTAATGTTTTTTGCTCAGTTAATTTGTTGGCTTTTTTCGCTTCCATTTTATATGTGTCCACTGTCCACCGATTTTTGTTTTCGAAAAAATGAAACATTAGAAATGGATACTTATGTTTAGGTTCCGCCGAAGGTTTGTCCCATGATTATTATTTAATGGCAACACATTAGCGTATTTCTGGATTTAGCATACATCATCTCGATGAGTACCGTATTTACCCAGTTAGAAGTACCGGGCGCTTAGCAAATTTGAGTGGAGGGCGCTTCTTTCTGGAGGTAAAAAACCTCACTAGTGCATACTTAATACCAGCTGCTGTTGGCCTTCCAAAACATTTATTATCTTGTAATCCAAAGTAAAATAATAACTTTTTGCCTCTTAGTACTGTATATTACCTTTATACTGCATACATGGTACCGTACATAATCAGCAGTGCACGCTGCTTGTCCATGAAAAATGCCATTGCTATAGCGCACGCTAAAGCAGATTATCGGTTACATGCTCCACGCACTCTTCTCTTATCGTCATCATGAACAGGAAATTGGACCAGAACTGAGTAAGCGATCAACGATGCGAACATGGAGGAAGAAAGACGCGACGCTCAACCTCGAACGAAACTGGTGCTATAATTAAATTAAAAGTTGATTTGAAATTACGATGTTAACAGTCGCAACAACTGAAATCTTGAAACGAGTAACAAGATTTCATGAATTTTTACAAGATATGCTTGGCAAAAAGTCGAAAAATTACGCTGTTTAACT